>JASDQU010109392.1:1338-36113 GCA_032191745.1 Picea mariana
ACAGTGGTGGGTTAGCAGGGCACTTTGGCCATGATAAGATGTTCGCAAAGTTGAACGAATCATATTTTTGGCCGGGCATGCGAGCAGATGTTAAAATATTTGTTGACAGATGCAAGATTTGTCAACATTCGAAAGGGAGAAAGCATAATGCGGGATTTTATCATCCATTACCCATACCAGAGAGACCATGGGAGGCAATAAGCATGGATTTTGTATTGGTTTTGTCGAGGACGTAGAGAGGGGTTGATTCCATCTTTGTGGTGGTGGACAGGTTTTCTAAGATGGCACATTGTATTCCATGTTAGAAGACCAGCGATGCAACGCACATCGTAAACTTGTTTTTCAAAGAGATTATCAGACTTCATGGATTACGGGGAAGCATAGTCTCGGACAGGGATACCAAATTCATAGGTCATTTTTGGAGGACGCTATGGAAGAAGCTAGGGACAAACTTAGCGTTTAGTTCAGCTTACCATCTGCAGATAGATGGAAAGACCGAGGTGGTCAACAGAAGTCTTGGAGACTTACTAAGGAGCTTGGTGATGGAGCACCATGGTAGCTGGGACAACATATTGCCACAGGCCGAGTTTGTGTATAATGATTCAGTGAATCAGAGTACAGGCAAAAGCCCATTCCAGATTGTGTATGGGGCACAACCGAGGGGAGTTTCTGAACTCAGGGAGTCAGAACAGGCTATGACTAGCAGTGCAAGCATAGAAGAGTTTGCTGAGGTGATTAAGGAACTTCACGGCAGGGTGAAGCAGCGACTGATGGATTCAAATCAGGAGTACAAACGCAGAGCAGATCAGCATTGGAGACAACTTCGGTTCGAAGTTGGGGATCTTTTTCTAGCACACTTGAGGAAGGAAAGGTTCCCAAGGGGAACATATAACAAGCTCAAAATGAAAAAGATCGGGCCATGCAGAGTCCTGAGGAAATTTGGAGAAAATGCTTACGAGATTGAGTTGCCGGATGGCATCGGGATATCTCCGATATTTAATGTTTCAGATTTATACCCATATAAGGCTGGAGAAGCAAAGGCTGGAACTGAGGAACCAGTGATCCAGTGGCAGAAGCAATTACCAGTTGTAGAGAAACTGCAGATGGAGTGCATACTAGACAAGCGAGTGGGAAAGAAGACCAGGCGAAAGCAGTATTTTGAGTACCTGGTGAAATGGAAGAATCACCCAGTCAAAGATGCTAGCTGGGAAAATGAAACAGTGATACAGGAGCATGGACAGACTGTGCAGGAGCTCATGGATAGGAGCCCATGAAAGTTTTCAAGCCGAGGAGTATGATGCAGGAGCATCGCCAACTCAGCAAGTATGGAACCAGCGCATGTGTTTTTAAACACATGACATATAAGCTTGATAAATTTTTGAATTTTCATTAAAGATGAAGTGCCATATCCTTCAAGGAAACATTTATGAAGGAGCACCTGTTGTATTGTATCAGACCTCGAGCCTTACGCTCTTGTCTGAATTAGATAGGAGGCATTTATTAGATTTAATGCAGGTAGATAGATGTTTAAGTCTAGATTAGACAGTTTTAGAGTCTGAGAGGGAAAACGAATATAGACACCCTCACTTGTACATTGTAACAGGATCAATTCAGAATCATTCATTCAGGAGCAAGAGGAGAGAGAAAGCAGAGAATTTGTGAAGAAAACCCATGTATAGATGTTTTTGAATTAATAGAAGAGAATCTTTGATTCAATTTCATGGTTGGTGTTGTTTCTCTGTGTATGTTGTTTATGTGCTCATGAATGTTTGTTTTCTGGTCATGCATTTGTTTTGAATATGCTGTGCTTAAGGTTTCAGAGGTTTAACTGAAGTTTGAGAGAGAAGAGAATAAGTTTCAATTGTTTCTCTGTCTAAGCCAGGAGATTCCTGCATAGAGTGCAGTTGAATTCATCCGCATAGAGTGCGTTGATGAGGCTCGACAGTTAAACCCTTATTCTCATTCACCTAGAAGTTGGTTTGGGTTAGTAGAGTCGTGCAGAAGAAGTGCAGGCTGAACCTAAAGTCTCAGTGGTAAATCTGAGTAGAAGAAGTTAAGGATGGTTGTTGCAGAAAGTGTGCAGAGTCCAAAAGATTCGACATCAGGGAAGTTGTTGAACGCAGTATGTAGGGAGTAGGCGTAAGGACCCTCTTAGAGAGTCGAAGGTGAAAATATCAGGAGGGATAGTTCCTTCATGATACTGTGGAGACAAACCAGGGAAAAGGTTCGAACATGATGGAGTTTAGAGTGGAAGAATTCCTCAAGGAGGTGGAATCGACGGTCAGGATTCATAGGGGAGATTCGCGAAGTCCCGCCAGCCGTCAGATCTGGGAGAAGTTGCGCAGGATTTAGTCCTTAGGTACAGGAAGGAACCAGGAGCCATCAGAACTTCAACTCATCGGGATTTCAGACTTTCCGTGGTCGTGGGACTTTTGCAAACCAAAATCACGATTTGTGATTTCCCGAAGAGATCAGGACCGTAAATTCCAAGCTGGACACGTGTCTGCAATCCGAAGAAATCGGGGTTCAGTATTCAGGATTTCCTAGAGCAAAGGAATTGTGACTTTTGAAATCACGATCACACGATCCCCGATAGGACGGAGAGAGAAGGCGACGTGGCAAGGAAATAGTGCACGTGCGTATCAGAGTTCGGGGTTCGGGAGTTCGTGGTGCAAGTGAACCGCGACATCGTATACGCCGATTTCCCGATAAGGAAATCCCCGACATGAACGGAAGCATTGACTCTTTGACCCATCAAGTTTCGGGGTTTTGGGTAGCACGAGAACCATGCACTTAGGTTTCACAATAACACGAAACCCAATTTCCCGACAAAGCAAAGGGGAGATCGCCGAAAGGGAGATTTCTGTGGGTATTGAGAACTCCCGTAAGGAGTTTGAAGAGTTCTTTGACTCTTTGGGCATGAGTGAAAGAAGGTCTTGGTGAGAGTGGACGTGCCCTGGCTGGCGCGTTTGCATCAAAAAATCAAAAAGACTGAATGATAGTTTTGCTGTCATAAATCAATCCATATTTGATTTTCGCAGGTTTAGATTAAAATTTACATTCTGTAAATATTATACATATATTAGAGATATAATCATATGGATATATTGTACATATAATAAGTAGAGCTATTTTATAAATATTAGTTAGTAAACTGTAAGTATATTTTAGATTTGTATATAGTTTTCAACCAATGTTTTTCATTAAGTTATCTTCTTTAGTTTTGTTTTTCACTTTCTTAGGACTTATATCAGCTAACGAAGAAGCTAAACCCATCAGAGTGGATTAATCCAAATGGCTTGGTTTAAGTAGACAACCCCGGACCAGATTCACTCCTCTAGTTGATGAGCGGTCAATTTTGCCCATCAACAAATGGTGCTAGAAGGAGGGCCTAAAAGTTATTAATTGCATGAGGTGGTTGTAAGAATCCTCCACCACCTACCCGCTCACCTATAGTGACTAGAAGTCATTCAAACGACAACATTTTCCCTCAAACAACAACCACATCAAACGATGATCTACGGATCACAGTTGAACCTGTAACTCCAAATCCTACGGGTGGTGACATACAAGAGATTATCCGCCAATCTCTCATAAGAACACACAGTGCCTTTGCCTATTTAAGACAACCAAACCGACCTTTGGACCAACCATTAGACTTCTCTGATATCAGAGAACAACTTGGAGGCACTGACCTTACTTTAAACCCTACATATCCAATCCTCACTCCTGCAGCAGGAGGATCTGGTATACCACCATCACCACCTCCTTCATCTCCTTCTTCTTTTGGAGAAGAGTCCTCTGACAAAGGCAGTTCCTCATCCCAGCCTTCGACACCACCCACACCTATGGCCAAATAGAAAAATCCTGCCAGACCCTGGCTCGACCAAGATGCAGTGGCCATACCTGGGCCTCAACATCCCTTACCCAAACACCTGGAGAAATGGCTCCCTAAATTTGACCCGGACTCTAAACAGATCACCCAAGATCACATCAAAAAGTTTATGTTAGCCATTAGACTCCATAGTGTTGAGCACGAAGATGTAGTCTGTAGATTATTTCCCTACACCTTTGAGGGCAACACCTCTACCTGGTACTTTGCCCAACAACCCCACACCATTGTGTAATGGGAGAAGTTTGAATCCTGTTTTCTTGAGAAGTTTGGAGATGACAAGTCTCTAGAAGTTTTAGTCATGGAACTTTCTAGTTTAAGAATGAATCCCAAAGAGAAGATCAAAGACTTTGATCAAAGGTTCTTAACACTAAAGAACCGAATAACTACGGATTCGATGCCTGCCGAGAATCTTATCATAGCATATTATACGAAAGCCTTACATCAAAGCATAGCCATTTGGGTAAAGAGATCCAAGAAAGCCACGTTGTTAGAAGCCTTCGAAGAGGCCAGTCAGATCGAGAAATACATCCTCATCTTAAAAGAAACTACTAGCAACGAAATAGAGACTAGTTCATCTTCCAAAAAAAAAATCGAAATCCTCCCTAGACCTTCCCAAAACAAAGCCCAACCTGGAAGCTCAGATTTAGAAAACTTAAAGAAAGTTGTTTAAAAACTGTCCAATCAAGTTATAGATTTGAAGAGGACGGCCAAAGAAGCTTCTTCAAGCAAAGGGCCTTACAAACCCCCATTTAGGAAGCCTTTTCCCACCAACCGACCTAATTCAAATACTGAAGGCCTAAATCTAGAAAGCTTGTAATTTTCTATTCAAACAATTCTAGAAGCATAGGATAACTTGATGCCTCCTGAAATCCCCGAGGAAGTAGTTGAACAAGAGACAGTAGAAAAAGATGAATCCTCTCTGAACATTTTTGGTCATTTTTCGGATAGTATTTTTCAAGCTAATTTTGAAACAGTGCATCCTTACAATACTAGGAGTAAGACAACAAACAAGTCTTCTTCTGAAATCACTACGACTCTGCCCCCAAAATAGTCTAAATCAACTGAGACTAAACAAAATTATGTAAACCCAAGCTTAGATTATGATTTAGTTGAAGATCTAAAAAATCTAAGGGCTAATATTTCTGTTTATGAATTATTAAAATTCCCTTTTCTTCTAGAAAAAATGCTATAGAATATTGCAGAGAACAGCAAAAAATGGCAATCCAAATAGTAACAAAGGTTTTCAGAACAACCCCAAAGTTCCTCAGAAGGCCTCCACCAAGACTACTTCTGATTCTCATGAGAAAAAAGACCTTCTTGTAAATAATGTAACAAATGTAGATAAATTGGTTTTAGAGGCCGCGAGTAAAAAGAAACAAGCTTCCATCATTTGTACTCGCAGAAAATGTCCCTCTATTTTTGTTAACTTTTGAAATATTCAATAGGAATGTGCACAACTGTATGGTAGATTCAGGAGTGTCATGTAATGTAATCCCATTGTCTGTGTGTCAAAAGATTAATGCTGAAGTTCAACCATCCACCTTGAAGATCATCAAGCTTGATCGAACTAGTGTTAAAGTTATAGGCAAATTGAGAAATGTGCTTATAAGATTGTTGTCTAACCCTAAAGTTCATCAAGTGATTGATATTATTGTTGTAGATATCCCAGAAGTTTATGGTTTGTTTTTAAGAAGAGACTGGTCAGAACAACTACATGGCTATTTTGTGATGGATTGGTCTCACTTGTGGTTGCCCGAGAATGGAAAGCCCAACATAATCAAGGTAAATCGTGAACGTTACCTAAAGTTCACAGTGACAGATTTAAATGATCCCAATGATTCATTTACACCTTTTGCCGATTCACCCGAAATACAAGGGATGGATACCTTTTTCGGCAATTTCATGGCCGAAACTTCCACTATCACTAACCCGAAACAACAGTCTGAAATTTTGACATATATGCAGCCAACAACTTCTACCCAATGGTCACATCCACCCGACAAAAATAAAATATGGTCTCTTTACTTTGATGGGTCAAAATCCAAGGAAGGAGCTGGTGCAGGCTGCGTGATTATTGATCCAACAGGTAATAAAACCATGATTGCGTGCAAGTTAGAGTTTGAATGTACAAAAAACACAACAGAATATGAGGCTTTATTGCAAGGCCTCATGAAAGAATTAGATATGAACGTTCAAAATTTGACTGTCTTTGGTGATTCGGAAATTGTGGTTAGACAGGTAAAAAATTCTATCCACTGTTTATCTCTGCACCTTAAAAGCTACCAATCTGAGGTATGGAATTTGATCAATAAGTTTTCTACATTTAACATAAATTCTATTCCTAGATTGAATAATTTGGAAGATGACTTGTTAGCTAATGTAGCTTCGAAACTTTTTCCTGTAGAAGGCTTATCTTCGAATGCATTATCTGTCGAACTGTTGTTCAGACCATCCGTCCCCGACAACATCACGAATTGGAGAGTCTTCGATGATGATCAACAGATTATAAGTTTCCTGCATATGGAAGAAACTTTCCAAGGCGCAGTAATCAATGAAGGTACTGATGACGAAAATCTTTGTGACTTTATGGTAATACCAGATCCAAGATCTCCTGAATCTTCATCAGACATGGTAAATTCTATGCTGAAATCTGTAGTTAGATTAGAAAATTTTTATGATTTTCACGACAAGTTCAAAAAATCAGTGAACTGTAAAATTAATAGTTCCCCTTTAACACATGAAAAAGTAAACTTGGGAACTAAAGACAACCCACAGTGCATTAATTTAGGGGTGGGATGTTTTGAACAAGAAAAAACAATGTTTATTAAATTGTTTAAGGAATTCAAAGATGTTTTTGCTTGGATGTACGACGACGTAAAAACCTTTGATCCTAACATCATACAACACGTTATTCCTATGAAACCCCAAACCCAACCTTTTCAACAAAATTTAAGGAAAATGCATCCAAAACTCGAACCAACTGTCAAGAAGGAATTAAATAAACTCCTAAACGCAAAGATAATCTTCCCAGTTAGGCACATGCAATGGGTCTCTAATCTTGTCCCTGTCCGGAAGAAGAGTGGTGAAATCCGACTATGTGTCGATTTTCGAAATCTTAATCGAGCGTCTGATAAAGAGAACTACCCTATCCCACCTATGGAACAGATCCTTCAACAAGTATCTTGTTCTGAAAGATTATCCTTATTGGATGGTTTTTTAGGGTATAACCAGGTCTTGATGTCCCCTCCAGACCAACTTAAAACCACCTTCCAAACTTCATGGGGCACATACGCTTATAGGAAGATGCCCTTTGGACTCATAAATGTTGGTGTCACTTTCCAGAGAGCGATGGACATCGCTTTCCGAGGCTTAATCAATCAATCCATCGTAGTTTACCTGGATGCCATTACTGTCTTCTTGAAAAAAAAAGCAGATCATCTAGCTCATTTAAGATCCGTTCTACAACGATGTCGTAAGTACGACATTTCTTTGAATCCTAAAAAATCTATCTTCGTAGTAGAACAAGGTAAACTCTTAGGATTTATTGTATCAAGTGAAGGGATGATTATCGACCCTGAAAGAACTCAAGTCATTTCGAAACTCCCCCCGCCCTCGTCAAAAAGTCCATGCAATCTTTCTTAGGTCAGATAAACTTTGTCAGGAGATTTGTCCCCAGCTTTTCAGAAATGGTGAGACCATTACAAAACCTAATAAAAAAGAATGTACAATACCATTGGGGACCTTTAGAAAACTAGGATTTTAATTCAATAAAAAAGGCCATAATAGACGCTCCTTCTCTAATGAGCCCCGACTTATCGCAAGACTTCACTCTCTACACATTCACTTCTGACTGCTCTTACGCTGCTGTCCTAAATCAAAAGAACACTGAAAACAATGAAGTCCCAATTGCCTTTATGAGCTCAGCCTTCAAAGGGGCAGAACTTAATTACCCAGCAGTAGATCAACAAGCCTATACTGTTTTTAAAGCAGTAAAGCACTTCCGATATTATCTTTTGAAATCTAGGACGAAAATCATTATCCCTTACCCGACTGTCAGAAATATGTTAGTACAAAAAGAACTAGGCGAAAAAAGGGCAAACTGGGTCACATCCTTGCAAGAGTATGACATAGAAATCACCCCAACACAAATAGTGAGAGGTCAAGGGTTATGAAAGTTAGTCACTAACTCAACTGCAGGACTGTAATAGGAAAATGATATGTCAAATCCAGGACAACACTACCGAAATCTAATCTGCTGTGCACAAAACCTTGTTAGTCCCTAGTATGATGATATAAAATTTTGTCTTGAACATGGGTCATCTCCCCGTCACCTAGATCCCACAAAAAGAAGAGCTCTAAGATTAAAATTTGCTTCTTTTCAGCTGATTAATGGTATTTTGTTTCATCAAAATTTTGATGGAGTACTAATGCGCTGTCTTGAGAAAGATGAAGCAGAAAAGGTCTTATTGGAATTGCACGCAGGAGAAGCTGGTGGGCATTTTGGTGGAGATAACACTGCCCATAAAGTATTAAGAGCAGGTTACTACTGGCCCACACTTTTTAAATATGCTCATGCTTTGTGTCGCAATTGTGTAATTTGTCAGAAAACATTCAGACGGATACAGAAACCAGCCTTCCCTCTGCAACCTGTTTCAGTAGACTCCCCTTTTCAACAGTGGGGTCTAGATATTATAGGTCCAATTAATCCGCCATTCTCACAGCAACATAATTTTATCATAACAACCACGGATTACTTCACCAAGTGGTCTGAAGCTGCCCCATTAAAAGCTGTAAACACCAGTCAAGTAATAACTTTTTTGAATTCAAATATTATTACTCGCTTTGGTATCCCTGATTGCCTGGTATTTGATAATGCTTCCTATTTTTCGTCTCTTGAGATAAGTGATTTCGCTCTAGAAAAAGGAATTAAACTAAAATATTCTGCCAGTTATTACCCTCAAGGAAATGGATTGGCAGAATCAACTAATAAAAATCTGATCAAAATTATCAAGAGAACGGTCTCTGAAAACCATAAAAATTGGCATAATGCACTGTTAAACACAATCTGGGTTAATAGAGTGACTCCAAAAACTGTTGTGGGTAACTCACCTTTCTTTCTCGTTTACAACAGAAAGGAAATTCTGCCACCACATATCCTCCTTCCCTCTCTACAGCTATCGCAGAAAATACAAGAAGAGGACTGCCCCCCTTTGGAGAATTGAATTAACGCATTGTTAAAATTAGAATAAGTGAGGTGTCAAGCGAAACGAAAATTGGATCAACATCGACTCATTGTTAAAAGCTGGTTTGACTCCAATTCTGCCTCTGACAGAAATTTTGAGGTAGGTGACCTTGTCCTAAAATGGGACAAACCGCATGAGGGAAAAGGAGAGCATACAAATTTTCAGAACTTGTGGCTAGGACCATTCTTGATTGCTGAGAAATTGGGTCCCAGCTCCTTCCGATTACAGAATTTAGAGGGACAACCAGACACCTATCTAGTGAATGGCCAAGCTCTAAAAAGGTATTTCACCTGATGACACTCCCATGTACACTGTGTAAATATTTTTGTTTTCTTTTTGTTTTTGTTTGCTGTTTTTCTTTGATTCTTCCCTTATGCTTATCCTTTTTTATTTTGAGACACACATACCTGCACCATGAACTGTTTTAGACAAAGAGAACAGAAAAATTTCCCCTCTGAAATAACTACTGAAGATTGTTAAAACATCAATTATGATATTTTTATGAAGTTCGCAGCGATGTTAAAGAAAGCTTGTTGTTTGAAAAGCGTTTCTTGATTTCAATCTGTAACTGAATCTATTCACGATCATCCATAAAAATTCTTTTTACGCTGGCCTTGTTCCTTAAGAGAACAACTCAGAGATGTCTCCCCGCCATCGAAAGTCAGTTTATTAACAAACTATCTCTAGATCATAATGAAGGACAGTTAAGAAAATTTCTTCAAGGTCTGTAATTTATTAAAATATGTCCAAAAATCAGGATTTTCAGCATCACCATGCTCTATTAAATATCTTTAAAACTAAATAAATATTCAGAGAGCTATGGGATGTGCTTATAAACCCGTCGGGATACTGAACAGGTCTGCTGGCAGCGAAGCAATGTGAGGTATATGAAAATTCTTAGATATGGAATCTTTTGACCTTAAATGTCCTTCGTTCTGATCTATAACTTCTTGGCAGGATACAGATATCAGAGTGGGTTAAATGGCATCCCTGTCGAGGCTATGGACGCCTGCTGGCTACAACAGCTCTGTCAACAATATTGAATATTTTAACTTTAACATCGTGACTCTCTTTTCTCGAGATTGTCATCAGTTTTTGTCTTTTAAAATAACAAGCAATCTGAAACTGGAATGTTTTATGATTGACAATGATGTTCAAACAGTTTCTTAGTTGTTTTTGATTTGAAGTTTTCTCTGATTATCCTAATCTGGACTCGTTCGTTTGGCAGAGATAACTGCTTCTGCCAATATGTTGCCATTGTTGGCAGCCATATTAATCTCTATTTTTACAAGCTGCCTACACAGGGTTTTTAAATTCTCGTCACTTGTCACAACCTTTTTCATTAAACAATGCTTGTTACTCGTTGCTTTCTACATGCCTGCTTTTTCGATTTTGTTTTCATGACTGAAAGCATGAAAACTCACAGCTGGAATTCATGTTTGATTTCATCAAAGGGTTGATGTTCATATGGTTTATTGTCGATTTGTCGTATTTTGTTATGAACATGGTTGTTTTCATGGTTATAATCCCTTGGTCTCGAACACACCTTGGTTACATGTGCATTAAACCACCACCCATTTAGCATTCGACTAATGTTAATGGGGTT
Source organism: Picea mariana (assembly GCA_032191745.1). Lineage (NCBI taxonomy): Eukaryota > Viridiplantae > Streptophyta > Pinopsida > Pinales > Pinaceae > Picea > Picea mariana. The sequence continues at coordinate 12,083 of JASDQU010109392.1, forward strand.
TTGATTTATAAAATCTTTGATTCAATTGTTTATTTGACATATTGATTTTGTGATCAAATCATGGATATGCATACGATTATTTTCAATTGTTATGATATTTGTGTGTACCATTATGCCGAGGTGTCATTCCAAGTACAACGTGGTATTATGTTTTTGCATGGCCTTGATCTACATGATTTTTCTCACACGCATAGCAATTAACACTCTCACCTACCATTTCGAGCTATCTTTGCATTACGTTGGGGAAGCTCGGGGCAATGGCTTTGTGCTTATTCTGTCAAACCCTACCTCTGAATCTCGTGTCGGTTCCTTGCTGTTAGCCATGGCTCCTATGGTTAGGATTGAGCCCAACGATGTCCAGACATTGTTATCGTTTGATAATGCCCGAGAAGACTTAGAAAGGAATGGCTGGCGTGTCTTTGTTGAAAAGTTCGAGGGTTTTAATTTAACAGTTGCTCAAGAATTTGCGTTAACATTCGATGGTTGCAAAGCTAAAATAGGAGATGTCTAGCTTGAGTTAAATGAAGATTTTATTAGCCAAGCCACTGGTCTACCAACTGTGGGACAAAAGTGGTTTAAAAACTCAAAGGTTGAAGAGGTTCCCTGGTCATTATTGTTCACCTCAAGGAGGATTATGAGCTGCGACTGAGGTATGCCTGTTTTGGCTCTAAAACCTAGATGGCATGATCTATTAGCTATCGTGAAACAGTTCGTTACCTGTGAGGGGAGATTTAGTTTGGTTTTCTTATATCACTTGTGGTTTCTTATGAGTTTTATCGATTTTCCCCTAAACATGACCTATTTTCTCCTTTGAAGTTTATACAAAATGGCAAAGCGTTTTAAAAGGAAGAAATATGATTCCAGCCTGTTCCACCATTGTTTGATCAAGATTGTTACTATCCATCCATTGAAATTAAATGATGATTGTTGGGATGCCTTCCTGTTAAGGAATGGTTTTGTTAGCAGTGAGATAGGATAGGTTGACAAGTCTGTTGTCACAGAAACCCTCGTCGAGCCTACCATCTCTCCTCCTTCGCTCTTGCCCTGTGATCCTATTTCTAATGTGGAACCCTCGACCTATCCTGACACTACTCAACCGACACTCTACTAGATTCGTATCCCAAAGGCGGTGTTAAGTTTGTTAAAAAATCCGCAAAGAAAAAGTGTAAAGGTAATGTTGATATCAATTATAAGAGTAAAAGAGCCGCTCGTTGGGTTTCACGATGTGCCCGAAATAAACCTAAGCCCTGTGCAGACTAAAACGCAATTGTGTTAAGCAAGTATTTCGATTAAGAAATTAAAATATTCTTGACTGAAGAATATCCATATTCATATGGACTTTGCTCTAGTAAACCCTATGATTATGTTACAAACCTTCCACCGTGTCTTAAAGACAATCCCGATTTCCCTGGAATCAAACTTAGTAGTGAACCTACAGGTCAAATGGAAAATTCCCCACCTGTTAATACCATCACTGCTAATACATAGTCTATTCAGCTGCAATGTAATGAATGTCAGTCATGGATCGATAGGTATTACAGAGACGTGCCTTTACTTCAGTCTCGGCTAAAATCCTTGGAAGACCAGGTGAATTTGCTAACGAAAGAGAATGGCAGACTTCAATCCGTAGCTCAAACCAAAGATAAACAATAAAAACCAACAGGGTCTGTTGTTTTTAAGAACGTGGAAGCAACAACTGCCATTGTAAATTCAAAGATTGCTTGATTAAGTCCAATCCCTTAATCTGAGTATGATGTTTAAAAATAAGTTTAGGATGATTTTTATTTATTTTTAATTAGAATACATGATTTGTTTGCATAGATTACCTCTAGTCTGTTTTGATTGATTCAATAAAATACGATTCTAGTTATAATTATAACAAGCTACAGAATCATGAGATTCTGTAGCTAGTTACTAAAATTTGAATTACTTGTTTTAATAACTGCAAATGCATCTGAAATCTTTTATTCTTATGTGTTTTCAGGAATCTACAATTTCTAAAGGAGATTTGAACTACTGATGGCATCTCTCAACATGCTATTTTTTTTATGTTGTTTTAGAATAGGCTGTTAGTTTTGATATCAAGCAGAATATGGGAGGTTGCATCCCCCACAATTTTTGGAACAAATTAGATGATATCCACAGGAAACGTTTTGATCCTGTAACCTATATAAATGTGTTGTTTTGTAAACTAAAGACCATCGCTGCCTGGGAGCATAAAACTATGGATTTATGATTGACAGACTTGAATGGAAATTGATACTTGCACAACTTTAGCTTCGATATATCGTATTTTGATTCAAGTTATGGTCTTTTTGATTTGTAATTAAATTGTGACTACTTTAGATATCATGGTTTATTACAAATTGATGTGATGAAATTTATATGATATCTGTGTTTTATGTCCCTTATGTTACATACAGTAATTACTCTGTTCAGATTTTAGATTAGAAGATTAATCTTCTTTATTCATTGAACATTTATATACAAATTTTCATAGTCGGATTTATCTCAATGTGAGCATTTGTGAAATCATAAAATTGTTGTTACTACTTCTCTTATATATTGTATCATTAGCATTCAATCACTACTGCTTCACGTTTACGAGAAGTGTTTGTAAGATCTGTTGCGGTTTACCTCATCAAACAACGAAATTGGATATTGTATGCAGGACAAATGGGAGATGTGATTACAGGTTAGTTCCCTTGTTTTATTTCATTAGTTCAATTAATATAGGAATTCTCTGTAGTCTAAATACATTGTATTGTTTGTTATCTTTGTTTTTCAATTAGACAATTTTTATTTCATTTCTTGTTTATAAAAGTTATAAAAAATCAAAAAGACTGAATGATAGTTTTGCTGTCATAAATCAATCCATATTTGATTTTCGCAGGTTTAGATTAAAATTTTCATTCTGTAAATATTATACATATATTAGAGATATAATCATATGGATATATTGTACATATAATAAGTAGAGCTATTTTATAAATATTAGTTAGTAAATTGTAAGTATATTTTAGATTTGTATATAGTTTTCAATGAGTGTTTTTCATTATGTTATCTTCTTTAGTTTTGTTTTTCACTTTCTTAGGACTTAGATCGGCTAACGGAGCCGCTAAACCCGTCGGACTGGATTAATCCAAACAGCTTGGGTTAAGTAGACAACCCTGGACTGGATCCACTCCTCTAGTTGACGAGCGGTCAATTTCGCTCGTCAACACTACCTCTGGTCTGTAGATTTTGATTCATCATCTTTGCTCAACTTGCAACTGGTTTGCATAGGAGTGTTAACTGGTTTACAATCTTCCATTTTGAACCTCTTTAAAATTTCTCTGATATACTTAGTTTGAGAAATAAAAATGCCTTGGTTGCTTTGACATATATGAAGACCCATAAAGAAGGATAGTTCTTCAAGTAATGACATTTCAAATTCATTCTACATATCATTTGCAAATTCTTGGCTTAACCTGTCATCATCACTTCGAAAAATAATATCATCAACATAAACTTCAATTAATAAATTACTATCTTGAGTTATCTTGATGTAGAGTTTGTTGTCTGCACTTCCTTTTCTGAACCCTACCTGCTATAGATATTTATCCAGTCTAGTGTACCATGCTCTGGGAGCCTGTTTTAGACCATACACAGCCTTCTTCAACTTGCACACATAATATCTGTTCTTTGATAGCTGAAATCCTTCTGGTTGTTCAGTGTACACTTCTTCTTCAAGTTTCCCATTCAGAAAGGATGATTTCACGTCCATATGATACACTTTAATATTCTTAGAGCATGCATAATCTAAGACCAATCAAATTGCTTCCATTATGGAAACTAGGGAAAACGTCTCTTCAAATTCGATCCCTTCAACCTATGTGTATCTTTTACATACCAATCTAGCTTTGCTCCTTGTAAGATGTCCATCTTCATTCAATTTATTTATGAAAACACACTTTGTACCAATCACATTCTTGTACCTTGGTCTTGGAACCAATTCCCAAGTGTCATTCTTCTCTATTTCATCCAATTATTCATTCATGGCCTTTTTCTAGAATTCATTCTTGCTGGCCTCTTCAAAACTGTTTGGTTCAATTGTAGATAAGAGTGCTAGGTGCAGTTGTTCTGGTGAACGAATTCTTCTTCTAGTCTCAACTCCTCCATTCTTTTTTTCGATAATATGATCTGAAGGATGATTCTTCTGTACTCGTTTTCTAGGTGTCTTTTGAGGAACTTGCTGAATTTTCTCTTCTACATCTTTTTTATCTTCTTCATCTTCCCCTTATACTTCTTGTTAATCATTTTCTTCTTCTTCATAAACCTATTCCATTGATTCCTTTTCTTCTTCCTTTAATTTTTGTCCACCTGTTTCCTCAACTGTCACATTGATGCTTTCCACTACTTTGTTGAGCCTTAGGTTGTAATACTTGTATGTTTTCCTTGTACTTGAGTAACCGACAAGTATGCCTTTCTCCACATGAGAGTCAAACTTTCCCATTCTATCATCTTCTCTTTTAATGTAGCAATTGCTTCCGAACACTCTGAAGTGCTTCACATTTGCTGGCCTTCCTTTCCATAGCTCATAGGGAGTTTTGTCATTGTTGTTTCTTAGCATTACTCTATTATGAATGTGAATTGTTGTATGCACTGCATGTGTCTAGAAAATATCTGTCAATTTGGAATCCATAAACATTGTTTGATCCATTTCCTGTATTATCACGTTCTTTCTTTCAACAACTCCATTTTGTTGAGGTGTCCTAAAAACAGAGAATTTCCTTTTTATTCCATGTTTGTTGCAGAAATCCATAAATTCCTTTGAAGTAAACTCTTCTCCATTATTAGATCTCAAAAATTTGATTTTTGAATCCATTTCATTTTCAACTATTTCCTTGTAAACCTTGAAGTTTTCAAATACTTCTGACTTATTCCCGAGAAAGAAAACTGCAGTCATTCTTGTATGATCATCAACTAATAAAATAAAGTATTTCTCATATTTTAAACCCTTTTTTCTACTTGGTCCAACTACATGGATATGCACAATTACCAGTGGTCTTGTCATTGAGTAATCCTTTGATTTGAACTTGGTCTTTGTTTTCTTTCCTCATTGACAATGATTGCATAATGTGTTGGTTGGTTTCGTGATCTGGGACATTTCTATGAATGCTTCCTTTTTGCTGACTTTGACAAGGTTATCGAATTTTATGTGACCCATTCTTCTACGCCATAACTAGCCTTCATATTCCTTTCCTAGACAACACTTTTCATTTCCAATTTCACTTACTACATATAAGTTTCTTGAAGTTCTTGTAGATGTTGTAATGAATTTTCCTGGACCTTCTTTTCTTATCTCACACTTATGTTAATCGAATGTAAGTTTATGACCTTGGTCACACATTTGACTTACACTTAGAAGATTATGTTTCATATCTTCCACTAGTAGGACATTTTCTACCTTGGTATTCTTATTTCCAATTCTATCTATGCCTTTTCTAATGATTCTAGCTGATTCATCATTTCCAAAAGAGATTGATCCATCACTTTTCTTTCTTAATGTAAGAAACCCATCTTCATCACCTGTGATGTGTTTTGAACAAACACTCTCAACATACCAACCATGTTTCTTGTGTTTAGCTTGTAGAGCAAGTGTTCATTCTTCATTGTTAAACTGATCCTTCTTTCTTATCCATATTCTATGCTGAGGTTCCTGTCTGTGACTATTGTTATTCTGTTGTGATTCTCTCAGAGGGACTGTCATTCTACAATCCTTGGCCATGTGTCCAAAGTTGTTGCATTTGTAGCATTCCACTTCAGTTCTCAATGATTCAAACCTGTTGTATCTTCTTCTCTGTGTTTAATTAGGCCTTATTGGATAACCATTTTGTGCATGACTTTCAAAGTTGTTTCTATTCCCTCTATTAGCTCTGAAATTTACAACTTTATGTCAAAAATTATTACATGCATAACATAAACCAAAAAATATAGTTTGGTACCTGGGAGTTGAAGATCATCTGAATCCTTCTTCATCCTGAGGCTTGCTTGTTTCCGACTATCGCTGATTTTAAAAACTGACTGTTCTAGGTGGAGGAGTGTCCCTGCGATCTTCCCTATAAAACTTCTTGTCTCCTCTAATTGCTTCTACATAGCTTCTTGGTTGTGTTTCTTTATCTATGGTTTTGGATATTGAGCCTTTTTTTATGATTGTATCCTAGCCCAAACTTGTCATGATGTGGCCTTTGAATGTTGATAACATTATCCAAAACCTTTGAACTGTTATGCATATTCTTCTGTTGAAGGTATTTTCTTAATGTAACAACCTTTGCTTCCAAATTTCAAATGATCCTTTCTTTTTCTTCCAGCTGTTATTTTAGTGCTTCTTCGATTCTTTTGTATTCGTATATTTGAACGTTTGATATAGTGATCAATTTTTCTAGTTATTCAGAGTCTGAATTTTGAATGTCTTTTTATTGTCTAGTTCTGCCTGGAGTTTCTTGATTTTCTTCTTTTCTCTTTTTATAACTTATATAACATTCAACATTTCTCCTTTGTAGTCAACTTATGCTTATTCGTACTCCTCTTCGGTGTATTCTTTATCAGAGTCTTCTATTTCCATGAACATAACTATTTCCGTCTCACTTTCACTGACTTCATTTTCTTCTTATGATGAGCAGTCTTCTTTGGTGCAAACACATTTCTTGAAGAATTTCTTTTTGGTTATTTTTCCTTTATATGTTTGTTTGTTGTTTGAATCATCCTCTTCATGCATTTTATTTTTCTTGTGAGGACATCTATTAACAAAATGAACAATACCATCACAGTGAAAACAAATCAATGGAAGCTTACCTTTATATATGTCGTCGGTTCCCTTTTTCAATCTTCTAACAAAGTTGGCCACTTCTTCCTCATCTTCCGAGATGTCACTATTCTTTTTCCTTTTGCTTTCCCTTTTTCTTTGACCTTTTGGATGCTTTGAATGCCGCTTCTTTTACAACTAGATTTTCCTATTCAATTCTCATTTCATAGATTGCAAAGATTCCATGTAGTTCATCCATGCTTATTGAGTTTAGATCTGCTCTTTCTTCTAGTGCTGAGATCTTAGGATCAAATCTCATTGGAAGAGATCTTAGTAGCTTTTGAACAATTACAGATTCATCAAATTATTCTCCCAATCATATGATTGCATTCATTGTATCATCAAATCGTAAGAAGTAAGTTGCAATATTCTCATCTTCCGTCATCTTTAGTTGTTCGAATTGACCTTTGTAAGTTTGAAGCTTTATTGCTTTGACTTTTGAATCTCCTTCATAAATATTTTTTAGTTTGTGCCAAATCTCTTTAGCGGAGCTACAATGTATAACTTTGTTATATACCAAATCACAAAGACCATTCAAAAGTGCTTTTGTGGATTTTGAATTATTTAGACTGAGTTTCTTTCCATTGTCATTTATTGGTGGAATTGTTGGTTCTTTGTATCCATTTGCAACTGATTTCCAAACCTCAAATCCATGTGCTTGTACATATGTTTTTATCCTTCTACTCCAGAATGCATAGTTCTTTCCATCAAACTGTGGTACTCTATTTTTATACATACTTTTTCTCTCCACGATCTACCTTTCAGTGGTTAAACTAATTTATGAAGGAACTCGCTCTGATACCAATTGTTGGATTACCGAGAGGGGGGGTGAATAAATAATAGATATTTTTAATCCTTTTAACCACAATATGAAAGTGTTATTTATCTTTATGATCAATATAACATTATCATCCAATAAGTGCAAAGTAAATAAACCATGAACAAATGAACAATCATACACATACACAATACACCAATATTTTTTATGTGGAAACCCAATGTGGAAGAAAACCACATAATGGTTTTTATTATTTGTCTTTAAGAATTACATTCATTGGAAGCACCAACTTCCTTTGTTTTCCAGTTATAACTAGAAGGAGGCTCTGACCCCCTATTTTCAGGCTACAACCCCCTATGTTCTCTGGCTACACCGGAAGGTGGATATAACCACCTATTCTTGCCCCATCCAACTGACCTTTTTCTTCTTGTAGCGTTCTGCTGTTGCAGTTATGCTTTCGTGAATCTGCTGCCACAATTTTTCTACCACACTTTTTCTTCCGCGGTTTTTCTATCGTGATTTTTTTGTTGCACTTTTTCTATTGTAATTTTTCTTCCGCGATATTTCTAACGCACTTTTCCTGCTGCAATTTTTCTGCCGTGATTTTTCTGTCGCACTTTTTCTGCCATTCTTTTCTTGCCACACTTTTTCTAATGCACTTTTCTCTATCAATAATACCTACCCAATTAACCTTTCACAAAATAGATATTCAATGATATTCAATAGGTGTTAATGGGAGAGCCTTTCTCTCTTATTTATACTTCCATGTAGTTTCCTCAAGGGGTTACCTTCTAACCAACTTAACCCACTTTCCTTCTTTTAGGGATAATCCACTTCTAACCACTTGTCCACTTAACTTAACCACCTTTTCCACTAACTTAACCACTTTCCACAAATAGTAAGTTCTCCACTCCTAGTTGCAACTAACTTTATTATTCAATTAATTTCTTTTGCAACCACTTTGACTTATCCATAAATAGTAAATTCACCACTTGTTGCAACCACTTTGTTATTTAAATAATTTATCTTTGCAACCACTTGATTAATTTATTATTTAAATAATTTATCTTTACTCACAACTTCTTGTTGCAACCACTTTATTAGTCAACTTCTTCTAGGAGATTCTAGAATTAATTTGACTTCTTTGACCTTCTAGATAACTCATGAGGGTTCTCCAACTTCATTAGGCCATAACTCTCTAACCGTGAGGAGTTATGTGACATTCTGCATATCACCAGAAATGGAATGACATGTACTATCCATCTAGAGTAGTATTACCTACAAATATATTAAAATTCATACCATTATACATCAATCAAACTGAAGTCCCTTAATCATACTGTTGGGGCTACTGGAATTGCTTCAAGGGTTGAAATCAATGACAACCAACCCAATTAATCAACAAGAAATGTCAGTCAATTGGTAAGATTATTATATTTGAGTAAATTCTCCAGTATGCATATGTGCGGACAGTGTCACATGCATGAAATAATGGTCCTAAGGAATGGTGGAGGAGGTTCATACTGCCCATTTTGTAGAAACTGCTAAACAAGTTGAGGGTGGAGAAAGGAAACTCATGGAATGATGCACAAAGGCTTGTCGACAGTGATATCGACTAGTTGGAAAGATTTTTGTCCCTGTATATCAAGGATAGATTCGTGAGATATGGAAGAGTAGGCCATAATTTCACTATATTGGCCTTTGTCATATGTGTATTTCCATCAATTGGAAATTGACTATCATATGTTCAAATTTGTATAAGTTGACTGGTGGTAAAATAAAATTTTGCCCATTAATTGATATTCACCTAATAACTAGCGATTGGTTTGACTTCCTGTATCATATTTGTTGGTGTTTTGTCTGGAAGCTACATTTCTAATTGGAGCTAAAACAAGACAAAGGACCTATATCCTTTATATTTATTGTTTTCTAGTGTATTAAAGATTTGACTATGTATCGTTTGACCTAGTTAGATATCAACTATTTATTCTCTGAAAATTGAAAGAAATTTGTGAAAAGAAGTTTCATGGAAAGAGGGTTCTCCCAGAAAGAGAGAGTATCCAGTGAGGAAAATTGGAAAAGCAAGGTTTTCTACAGTGACAGAGGGAGTTGGCCTCAAAGTTCAAGATAAAGGATCTTGGCTTAATTCATTACTATTTGGGATTAGAAGTATGGCAGAAGCCAGGAAAGATATATTTTTTGTTGTAAACATAATGAGCCAATTCCAGGTGGATCCTAGACATGAGCATTGGATAGCTGCAAAACATATCTTGAGATACTTACATGGGAAATTGAATTATGNTTGGATTAGCAAGAAACACGAGTCTATCACACTCATCACTACAGAGGCAGAGTACATTGCAGCATGTGATGCTTGTACAAAAGAAGTATGGCTCCATAAGTTGATTTCTAGACTATTTGACCAGGTGTCGTATTCGACAATGATAATTTGTGACAATCAAGGTTGTGCGAAGCTTTCAGAGAACTCGATGTTCCATGACAGGTAAAAGAACATTGAGATAAAGTATTATTACATCTGTATTCAATTCCATATTAAGGGAGAAGTAAAACTCCAATATATCTCCATCGATGAGTAGATAACGTATATTTTGATGAATCCCTTGTCCAAGGGGAAGTTTGTATACTTCAAGGACATGTTGGGACTTGTGGAGATTGCTCCCTTGGTTGAGAGGGAGTGTTGTATTATGCTAATAGAACTTAGATATGATGTAGTAACATCATGCTATCATAACTTAGAGATGATGTAGAGGCACTAATATACATCATGCTAGTAAAAATTAGGTATGATGCATAAGCATCATTCTAGTACAACTTAGAGATGATGTAGATGATACTCCACATCATGCTAGTACAACTTAGAGATGATGTAGATGATACTCCACATCATGCTAGTACAACTTAGATATGATGCATTCACATCATGCTAGTATGGCTTAGAGATAATACAATGGATGATATGACTTGATGTGCACCATGCCAGATGAATTATGGCTCAGATATGATGTAGTTGATGATATGCCATGATATATTTGATGTAATTTTTCACTAGATAAAATTGGTCAAATTGAATACATTTAGTTGGTTGTTATGAATACCTCCCTAGTTAAGAGGGAGTGTTGAATTTTTGTAACTATGGTAGGTCTCAATAATGTATATATTCAAAAAATAATATTCTAGAAAATAATATGTGTACTTGTAAAAGTCATCCCTACTTGTGGCATGTATGACAACCTGATCAGGAAGAATGTTACTTGTAGTCATGTGACACTCCGTTGAGTGCGTGACAACTACGGGGCACATGCGTAGTCATGAGACTATGGCGGAGACTGCGTGTCTTTGGAGAATAGTTATGTGCTACTATGGTGGTTGTGTACCATTGGTGGAGACTTTGTGTCTTTGGACAATAGTTATGTGTTACTATAGTGGTTGTGTACCACTGTTAATGACTGTGTGTCACTAGACAGTAACTGTGTGCTACTAGCAGTGGTTTTGTACCACTAGACAGTTGTTGTGTACTACTATGGATCAACATAGTCGTGTTCTATGTTCGACAACACATGTATTCCAACAAAGGATGAAGAACTTCAGTAACCACTCATAAAACTATATCAAAGATCAACACATCGATGTTTTGACATGGTAAAACACCTATGGGGAAACATCCACAACCCCAACCAACGCGTCCACTTGGAGCAGTTTATTAATGCAAAAGAAAAATATTACAGAGAGATTTTACAAGAGAGTTTCTCATATTCGATCATCAAAAAATGACCCTCCATTCTCTTTAAATAGAGATCATGGAACAATTGGGTGTTGAGCCACAGATCAATGGTTGTTAAGATCGAGGAGAATATGAACTATTAGATCACTCTATGTTAGTAACATATCGTGACCATCAAAATTCCTAACTACAAATGCATACTAATGTATACTAAAGAAACACACTAAGAAACACACTTTTACCTAATGACACATTAGACCAATTAGATATTAACTAATCCCCAAGTGTCTAAATATCCTAACATCCCTCCTTAAGAACAACTTGGGATAGGATTGAAGGATTTAGAATAGTGACACAATAGGAGAAGAAAGGAGACATTAGAGCCTATCCCCCCTTAATGAGAACTACCTGAACTCCTAACATAGATTGAAATTTGGAAAAATTCGCTTCTGTAAGAGACTTTGTGAAAATGTCTACAACTTGATCTTTTGTAGGGAAAAAGAGCACTTCAACAACCTGATCATGAATGAGCTTTCTGATGAAGTGCATGTGTAGCTCGATGTGTTTTTTGCGTTGATGTTGAAAGGGGTCTTTGGTGAGCTTGATGGAACTTTGATTGCCACACCAAAGGCTAGTCGAATGCTGCTACTAGAATCCAAACTCTGAAAAGAATTTGTCGAAGCCATAACGCTTTCTGACATGCATTTACCATTGCTTGGTACTCTGCTTCTGCTAAAGAAAGTGAAATAGTCTATTGTTTCTTACAGGCCCAAGTGACAGGTCCTAAACCAAGGCTGAAAACATAACCTGCAGTAGACTTCCGATCATCAGGGTTGCCAACTCAATATGAATTAGTAAAACCAACCAATAAAGGAGTCCCCCCCTCAACTGTAATGTATCATGAACTGAATTGTACCACGAACATAGCGAAGTATCCTTTTAGCTACTTTCCAATGGATTTCATGGGGTGTTTGCATATACCGGGCAACAAGACCAACAATAAAGGGAAGATCAATATGAGTATGAGTCAAGTATAAGAGAATACCAGCTAACTGACGCTACAAGGTGGCATCAACCTCGAGAGAAGTATAGGTGGCAACAAACTTGACACCAGACTAGAAGGGAGAAGGGGTTGGTTTACAATCATCCATGTGAAAGTGATGAATAAGGTCACAAGCATACTTAGATTGGGAAAGAAAAATCACTTCATTGGTTTGCAAAACTTGGAGGTCAAGGAAATAGTGCAAACAACCTAAGTTTGTCATTTCAAATTTCTTCTTAAGGCTGGTTTTCACATGGCTTAAAAGTTTTGAGTCAGTACTAGTAACAATAATTTCATCAACATAAAGGACAAGGATTATGAGATGGCTTCCTACTTTCTTGGTATAGACATTAGGATCATAATGTTATCTAGAGAATCCAGTGGAAATAAGAAAGTTTTCTATTTTGGCATACCTAGCTTAGGGATCTTACTTAAGACCATAAAGATATTTCTTAAGGTGACAAACAAGGTTAGAGTCATTCTTGACATAGACAGGAGGTTGTTCCATGCAGATTTCTTCTTGCAAATATCCATGCAAGAAGGCCAATTTAACATCCATTTGATGGACCTCCCATTTATGTGAGGTAGAAAGAGAAAGAACAAGGCGGATGGAATTCATTTTGGCTACAGGGGAAAATGTTTCAATATAGTCAATTCGTTCAACTTGGGAAAATCCTTTGGCAACTAACTGAGCCTTATGTCTTTCAACACTTCCATCTGATGCATACTTAGTTCTGTAGAACCATTTACATATAACAAGTTTTCTTCCTTTTGGAAGAGGTACAAGATCCCAAGTATCGTTTGGCATTAAATAATGATACTCTTCATTAATTGTTGTATCCCAATTCGGATGACCTGAAGCTTCTGCAAATGTATCTAGATCTTGAGTCTCTGAAACTTGAGCCAAAAGAGAAGACACTCGCTAGAACTATGAACATGTATGATGTTGATTTTAAGGACCACCGACAAGATCACCAACTCCTTCTCGTGTTGAACAGACCCATATAGGAAGTCGTAGAGCTGGAGCTGGTGTTGATTCAGGTTCAAAGGACTCATCTAGAGGAAGGTGAGCATGCAGAGGTGAATTAACATCCTCATTGTCATCATCTGAAGAAGAAAACAAAATAGAATAAGGCACAAACGTCAAAGATGGCTCGCAGGCCAAAGAAGGCACAAATGCCGAATTAGGATCACAACCCAAAGAAGGCACAAACGCTAAATTAGGCTCATAGGCCAAGAGATTTTCATAAAATTTAACATCTCTTCTAATAATAATTTCATTACAATGTGATTGAAGAATTCTATAACCTTTGAAATATTCAAAATAACCAACAAATATACACTTCTCACTTTTAGGCTGCAATGCTTTCCTTTTCTCATCAGGAATGTGAGCCCATGCTATACTGCCAAATACATGGAAGTGACTTGCATCTAGTTTAATTTTAGTCCAAGATTCTTCCAATGTTATATTTTTAAGAGCCTTTGTGGGAGTGTGATTTACTATGTAATTTTCACAGTTGATGGCTTCTACCAAATACTTTAGACTTAATCCTGTAGATTGGATCATACAATTAGCCATTTATTTTAATGTGTGGTTCTTTCTTTCAACAACACCATTTTGTTTTGGCATATATGGAACAATTTGTTGCATTTGGATTCCCTTTGTAGTGAATTAACTTGTAAAATTATTGTTCACATATTCGTCTCCATTATCTGTTCTTAACCTTTGAATTTGATGTTGAGATTGCTTTTCTACAAGGGCCTTGTAGGCCAAAAAATTGTCAAAAACTTCTCTCTTAAGTTTTAAGAAGTAAAGCCAAGTACGTTTGGAAAAGTCATCAATGAAAGCTAAGAAATACTTGTAGCTAGAAAAAGAAGGGGAAGAAAGTGGACCACACAAATCACTGTGAACAAGCTGCAAGGGGCCCGAGGCATGCCAAGAGGCATGCTTGTCAAAATTTTCCTGATGATGTTTGTTGAGAACACAACCAACACAAACACCATCTCTGCATGAAACATGAGGATGGAAAATCACCATCTGTTGATTACATAGTTGCTGCAATGAATGATAGTTTAGATGACCAAACCGCTCATGCCAAGGTTTTCTCAAGTCATCGCTATGAGAAACACAATCTTATGAAAAAGATGATGAACCAAAGTTGTCAAACTTGTACAACCTGGTAATATCATCAACAATTCTAGTTGCAAGAACATGCTTAGGATCTTTTAGATCCTTGATTACAACTTGGTAAAGTGAAAACTCTATGGTTTTACCTTCACCTGAATGAGGGATTTGATATACTGCTAGAAGGTTACAAGAAATACGTGGACTACATAACACATCATTGAAATGACCATTTTCTACTTGAACTATTCTAGATCCTTCAACACTATGAGATATATCATCACCAACAAATATTTTCTTGGTGTTACATTCATTTAGAGCAGAAAATATGTCTCTATCATTATCCATATGATAAGATGCTCCAGAATCAATAAGCCACTCATGATAAGAAGAAATAGAAGTTGTATTGAATGAGAAATTAGAAGCAAAAAGTGCATGTCCATGAGAGGAAGAAGAAGAAGTAGAACCAATACCGATGTTGTGCTTCTTCATTGCTGGTTCTAAAGTTTCCATCTTCTTGAAACATTTGGACTCATCATGACCATATTTATCAAAAAATTTGCAATGTCTATCAGTCTTCTTATTATTATATTTTTCTCCTTTGTCACCATTAGGAGCAGAAGTTGTCTGACCGGGTTTGGGACCCTTATGTTGCTTTTTTTTTTATGGCGAGGATGTTGCTTCTTGGGATTCTTGGGTTTATCTTTTTGATGGATGACTAAAGCTTTGTTGGAGGTACCTGCAGTGTTGATCACTCTAAGTTGTACAAGCTTATGTTCTCTAATCAAAGCATATTTTTTTTTCTCAAGAGTGGGTTTTTGATAAGCTTCCCCTAGAGCCTCTTGGATGGCATAAAAGGTAGATACAAATACAAAATATGCACTACATAGCTTAGAAAGAACAAGATAGATGCAACGATCTTCTTCTATCTTTATCTTACATTCTTCACATAAATTCAGAGTGTTTTAAACTTAGATAGATAGTCTTCAATGCAAGAAAAATCACTTGGACTTAAATTTAGTACTTGATTTTCAACTGTTGTGCTCAAATAATATTTTGTTTACCAAACACAAATTCAATCTTTTCCCAAGCTTCTTTGCATTTATCAATTTGTTGAAGGTGGAACCTTAAATCAGGAGAGATGAAAATTTTGATTAGTCCATGTGCTTCAACATTCCTATTAGCCCATTTGACTTTCTTATCAACATCAATAGTTTTTGGTTCCTTTCCCAAGGTAATCCGGTACAAGACTTTACTTCTTAATAAATCCTCCATATGGGATTTCCATTGGAAGTAGTTGATGATGGTAAAAGAAATATTACTTGAAGAAGCCATATTAAATATGTAGATAATATGGATTTAAAAAGTGAAAATGATGATTTGGATGGAAAGATCTTGAAAAATTAGGCGGTTTAAAAGAAACGACACTGAAAACAAACTTCAGATGTGAAAGAATGCCCTTTTAAAAAAAGGCATAAGAGGTAACCAAAGGGCCACATGATGATGTAAGTTGCTTTATGAAGTGACCCACTTTTATAAAAACAAGTGGGGATCACTTTTACAATGAAGTTACTTTATAAAATAAAAGCTGCATGCAAAATAAATAAGTCTAAAATATTAAAGCTACTTATAGTGATTCACTTTTATACTTGAAGTGAAATACACTTTACAATGGAGCATGAACTTTTTCAAAAAAAAGTAACAAAAAGAGAGACTTGAACTCAAGCCTCTTACTTAATAGGGAAATATTTAACCAAATGGGTTAGAAAAACATATTGTATTGTTTAGCAGGAGGATTGGGGGTGTTGTTGTTGTTGAAGAGCGTGCTAAAAAAGAAATATTTTCACACAAGAAAACATTTTCGCTTCTCGATGACAATAAGGGTTAGATATCGGATAACTTACCTGGAAAATGCACCTTTTCCTATATGTTTCTGATTTTCCTAGATTGCACAGGGCATGGGGAAAAGAGAATACGTAGATCTAAAAGAGTAGAAACTCATAAAAAAACAATATAAAACTGAAATAATACTTTGCAAAAATTTTAAAAAGGGCGTATTCAGGCTTTATACGTCCGGATCTAGCTGAAATGGTCATATCTTGGGAAAACATAAACCTTTTCGAGTGAAATGAAAAGCGTTCCTAAATGAAACGAGCGCTCCATGCAATGGAACAATCCTCTCAGCCCATGAATGTACGGAAATAGAAGAAAATGGAGATGAGACAACTTGGCTTCACAATCTCGATCTACAATAGGAGAGAGTATTCAAACAGGATTTGATACCATGTTCAACAACACATGTATTCAAATAGAGGATTAATACCTTCATTAGCCACTCACACAACTAGATCAAAGATCAACAGATTGATGTTTTGACATGGTAAAACCCCTATGGGGAAACATCCACAACCCCAACCAACACGACCACTTGGAGCAGTTTATTAATGCAAA
Source organism: Picea mariana (assembly GCA_032191745.1). NCBI lineage: Eukaryota > Viridiplantae > Streptophyta > Pinopsida > Pinales > Pinaceae > Picea > Picea mariana. The sequence continues at coordinate 29,068 of JASDQU010109392.1, forward strand.
AGAAAAAGATTACAGAGAGATTTTACAAGAGAGTTTCTCACAGTCGAATATCGACAAATGACCCTCCATGCTCTTTAAATATAGATCATGGACCAATCGGGTGTTAATCCATGGATCAATGGCCGTTAAGATAGAGGAGAATATGAACTGTCGAATCACTCAATGTTGGGAACATATCATGACCGTCGGATTTCCTAACTACAAATGCATACTAATTCATACAAAAGAAGCACACTAAGAAACACACTTTTACCTAACGACACATTAGACCAATTATATCTTAACTAACCCCTAAGTGTCTAAATATCCTAACATTCTACTGGATTTCATTGTAGTAACTGTGTGCTACTAGCTAATTTCCATGGAGACTACCAGATCGCTTGGATGTAGTTGTGTTCTACTACTTGATCACAGAGTCTATGACAGATGATTTGAGCTACCGATGGTATGGTCGTAGTTGTGTGATAATAGTTGATTGTAGAGTAGTCAATGGAATTCTATATGAAGACATCGTGGAAAGATACCTTCCTAGTTAAGAGGGAGTGTTGATGTTTGAGGCAAAAAATGAGAGATATTCTTCCTAGAGGATCTTGTGTGGACTAGTAGGGGGGAATGTGGACTTCAACCTGGCCTTCCTCAGATGGTCAAATGAAGGAACCAATACATTGGTTTCATGAGGAAACCTCGATATGTCTTGGAGGACATTGGTTCCATGAGGGAACCTCGATGTGTCCTAGAGAAGACATTGTTTCCATGAGGGAACCTTGATATGTCTTAGACATGTGTTCCATGAGGGAACCACAAGATGTCTAGTATGGATACAAATCATGAGTGAGTTGAGACATTGGTTTCATGAGGGAACCTCGATATGTCAAGTATGGTCCAATATGACTTAGTCATCCCCAAGGGACTGGGTTGTAGACCAATGGAGATAGGGTACATTTATCACAAGGTCATACTTGTGATAAATGGGCCCAAGCGTAGTCCTTATTTTATTTTGAGAATTTGAATACAAATGAATTAAGATTTGATGTTGATATCTATATCTATATCTATATCTATATCTATATCTATATCTATATCTATATCTATATATATATATATATATTAGCAAAAATGAATTGAAGTTTGATATCGATATTTTATTTTTTATTTTCTTTCTCTTTAAAAGTTTTGAGCTGAAAAGTAAAAATAAAGATGAATTCTGTGTAAGAACATGGGCAAGATGATGGTTAGGCATGAACCATTGCCCTTGACTTTGAAGATTCTTATCATTTAGGTTACATAATTATGCATTAGAGAGTATGTAAATGATTTATACCAAAATTGTGATGTTATTGTATTGAACCATTTAGGTTTGCAATATACATGAACATATGTGAAACCATATAGTCACACAATATTAAAACTTAGATGCTTATGCATTCATATCTTGATGATCTCATTCACATGCAAATCATTTTCCAAAGAAATTATAACCATGAATTTCATTTAAATAGTGTTGTTTGAATCATGAGAAGCCATTATATACCCTTATAATATTGTCTTAAGACCAATAGTGTTAATTACAAGGTTATCATGAACCTCAAACCAAGAGGAACAATCAATGAAAGAATTGAGATTTGAAATGTTTGTAACTGGTTTTCAAGCACACAGTTCATTTCCTTGACTCTGTTTTAGAGAAATAATCTTCAACATTCTTAAATCCTTAGAATTATATTGCAGAAAATAGTGAATAATCAAGGACATAATTGAAAAATGAAAAATCATTCAATGGTTTGAGCATCGATCCACCACTTACCAACATTTAAATCAGAGTTAGATGAGGTAAGGAGTGTCAAACCAAGCTATAAACCTTGAAATAATTTGTTTACAAGGAATTAGAATTATTTGTCAAAGAGTAGATTATCAATCTTTCAAGTACGTTTAAAGTCCAAGAAACATTAATAAAATAACAACATGCTTGACACAAAATAACCTTCAACAAATTGTTCTAAGAATTATGTCATCAGTTTGATACTCAACAATATTTTAACTAGAAACGATGTCAAACATTGTGGAAAACTATACGTATCCAAACCCTAGCACAAGTTTTAAATTGTGCATAACACCATTGTTGGGCTCAAGTTTTGTCATATTTTCCGCCATACAAATGCATTCATCATAATACCTTTTTCCTACATTTATTAATGATGGTTTATGAGCCTGCACAGTTATCCAGTACTCACAGTCCATGTCATCTGGTACTTGCAATTAATCTCATCCGGTACCAGAATGTTCTAGAAGCCATTCGATACCAGAAAATTCCAGGTCATCCAGTACTAGCATCAACAACCATCTGGTATTGGATTATAGTCGAAAATTTGGCATGCTTCTAGAGGAAAATTGGGGACATGGGTTTTGTTCAGAGCGACGTCGACATGGGGACATGTGTCAAAATTCACCTAGCTCACATGTGTGGAACTCCAGCTCAGGGGGAACAATTACGCAAAAATTAGTAAAAATCTCAAACTGCCAACTTGTGCCTCGATTTACGTGCATATGAAGGAAGATATATAAATTCTAAGGTATGGGTTTTGTCTAAAATATGGAAAATTGAGTATAAGGGCAATTTTTCAAAATTCGAAATGGTTTAAGAAATAAGGAAGGATCTTTAACCCAGATTTGTCATATTTGGTGAAAAACCCAGATTTGGGGATTTTATCTAAAATTGTAAATTTGAAATCAGAGCTTTGGGATTCGGTCCCATCCACTCTTCAATGGTTTCTTGTGTATACAAAAGGCTTCATAGGCTTGAAATATAGTCATTCATTTGTAGTTAAGGTCAGAACGCTATTGTGAGAGTGATCTTCCTTTTGTTATTTCTGAGTTTGATGGAATAAAGAATTGGTGCTTTGTTTATTCAAGGGGATTGACTTCTTTTTGGAAGCAAATTACATGTTGGGTAGGGCCCCTCAAATTGGTAAGAATGTTTCCCTTTGTATCTTAACTAGTTAACATTGTATTTATGTATTTTTCTTTTATTGTTCAATTTGTTTAAAGGTTAGAATTTCGTTAATAGTTTGGATTGTATGGTTTGAGTTCTAATTTTAGTTTTGTAGTCGTTATGTTAATTAGAACTCATATTGTAAACTTCCCAATTGAATACACTATCACTTTGAGCTTTGAATTTATTTGGCATTCTCTCCTATCACATTTGTGTGCTTATATTTCTGTGTGTTCTTCCTATGCTCTGTTTTTTTTTTATGCTAAATAGACTATGGACAATCCCCCATTGCATTTATCTCCTTCATCATTGATTTTCCATCGAATTTTCCCATCAAATCTACCATTCAAATCACCCATTAGTTTATTACTATCCAAAACATAATAAAATAGAGTATTAGCTAACATATTATTGTTTGCATTCACTTATAAAAGAAAACACAAAAACATAGATGTCTTATTCGTTGCATATACTTAACTTTTCTCTTCCATATTTGCTCTTTTCCCTTCAACATAATTTTCCCATTGATTTCAGATTTAATCATATAATATAATTATCCATTGCAAGAGCAAATCAACCCCTCTCTTTTCATCATTCTCTACGCATTGAATCACTTCTCAGTCATGCTACAATTGCATTTCATGACAGAGAATTGTCCTCTCTTTTTATCTACTCATTCCTTGATTGATGAATGCACATTAAATTACACAACTTTATTGACTGATCACACAAGGAACTCTCCCTACTCTCAACTTATTCAACACATTAACTTTTGTTTAATTGACTGTGCTTTAAATATAGATCTTTCGTCAATTGTAGAAGTCCATATTCTTCTCAATTACTCTTTGATTATTGTGCTTTACATTGAAGCTATCAGTCTGCAGAGAGTACCTATCCTTCTTTTCCTCTTTTTTTTTTTTATATATATGACTAAACATTTTTAATAANATATTGATTTTAGATTGCATATACTGTTTGATTCCATTTTGATTGATTTCTTTTCAATTCAACTTGCCTCTTCCTATAGTTTGAGTGGTTTGCTTTGTGTGTTTTAGGTTTAGTTCTTGCATGCACATAGTTTGAAATAAGTTTTGTTTTCTATTTGTTTGATTTCCTTTCTCTAGTTTGCTTCAATTTGGATTTCCCATAGCTTTCCTTCACTTTACTTCATGTACTTAGATTTTATTTCCTGTACTTTGGATTCCTTCACTTTAATTTCTTGTAGTTTTAATCACCAAAGGGAAAGATTAAAGGTCTAACTCATGAGATATGGCCTCCCTGTGTTGGAATTGTACCTAAGGTGTTTTTTTATTTCTTTTCAATTGAATTCATTGTTTGTTTCGTTTATTGCATTAAAGTGTGGTTTGTCGGAATTAGATATTAGACTGGGATAGGATCCAATCTTGCATTTCTTGTGCTTGCACCTCAAAGCTTATGGGCCCCGATTGATAATTTAATGTTGGGATTTAATAGAGCATATATTTATCCCAACAACCACCACACTTTAAATAATTATTAATCCAATTAATTGCTAGTCGTTCAAGGATTTTATCCATGTTCCAGTGAGTGAGATATTAATCCAATTATCTGTTGGTCATTCAATGATTTTATCTACATTCCAGTGAGTGAGATAGGATTAAAATAATCAACAAGTGAAATATCTATGAAACTCAATCTTCATAAAATTTTAAACCAACAAGAAAATCTTTTAGAAAGTGTGATAGAAGTGATTCAACCATTCGAAACATGAAACAACATCCTAGAATTAATCAAAAAATTAATCCTAGAATTTGGAAGCATGAGATGAAATAGTCAAATGTTAGGGTTTATTTGCATGGATTTACCCCTTAGTTAGAAATTAAAGCTCATGCAAATGGAAACATTTCAAGGAATTGTCAAGAAAAACCTCAAGGATTAATATATCCACCTGTACTTCTAATAAAGTCATCTAGTCTATCATTATAATCCATCCTTTATGCTACTAGATCTAGTGAGAAACTGCAAATACTTTAAAGAGTGAACTTGTAAAAGAAAATAATTTTCAATGGAGAAACTCAAGTCCTAACTATATTTGAAAGGAGATAGCCTATAAAATTTATGAATTGGCAACCTAGATCAAATATTAAACTTAGACAAACCCAGATTGCCTTTAAAACAAAAGCAAAGAAAAATTTAAATGCAAGGAGGGTGAGAGGGAGAATATAATTGACCAATTCTTGACTTCCACTTTGGTTGTGGGGTCACACTAGGCCTTTCTTGAGGCTTGATCCTTGTATCAAGTCTTGGGATTTTAGGAAACCATAAGGTGTACCCAATGAATTCCCCCAAGAGACACTTGGATGCTCCAAGATCTGGGTGGAGAGAAGAGTGTTTTACCAACTCTTCCAAGTAACAAGAAGTAGCCCCTATCTTTCACTAAAGTAAGAGATAGAAATCAAATGAAGATTTGCAGAAGTCAATACCCTAGATATAATAATAAATGAATAAATTCTACGAGGAAATTACTTTATCTCACAAGCTCTTCCAGCTGTAACAATTGTATCCTCTTGTGGCTCCTTGCTACATATTTCATCCACCTTCACTTGTTTCATACAAATAATCTTGCAAACCTTCTACAAGAAAAACCCTAAAAAAATAACCAAGATAGACTAAGAACACAAGCATATTATAGACACAATTCTTTCTCTTACTCTCCAACTACTTACAAATGAGAGAGATGCTCTCCTTATATAGATAAGGTGCCTGACTCAAACCTTATATAGATAAGGTGACTAACTTTTCTATAATTACTCAATTCATAACTTCTTTTCCCTTAACTAACTTCTTGTTGCAACCAGTTTATTAGTCAAATTATTCTGGAAGCTTCTAGAATTAATTTGACTTATTTGACCTTATAGATAACTTATGAGGGTTCTCCAACTTCACTAGGACATAACTCTCTAACCGTGAGGAGTTATGTGACATTCTGCATATCACCAAAAATGACATTGTTGATACTGAGAGGGGGGTGAACTAGTATCAAGTACAATTTAAAACCTTTTTCAACTTATACTTCAACAATTCAACTATATCCAATGATCAATGAACAATAGTATAAGAGTTACACCAATACACCACAATACACCATGCACAATATATGAGAAATGATCAATAGTTATTGTTCAAGGGAAGTAATGACTTCCAAAGGTAGCTACAGCTTCCAAATGTAAAGGGAGGGATAAACCTCCAAGAGGAATATACAATCCTCCAATATCAAGAGAGATTTTAACTCTCCATCCTTTCCCCTTCCTTCCACCCAATAATATATGAGAGATAATAAAACTTTACATTAAATCATCACCATCAACCAATCATCACATAGACCCTCATAATGCTTCCTGAGACTTCTTCAATTTTTGCAATTCTTCAATTATTAGAGTACTCTGATCATGTATATAATATTACTCAATGTATTCTTTAAAACTCCTCCAAGTTTCACTCCTTGAATCCTCCCCAAAAATAAGTTATATAAATAATGGTAGACTTTATTCAATTCTGGTCTATTTAGGAGACCGAATTGTACAGAATGCCCCACACTCAATATGTAACATCTGATTCTGAAAATTGCACACAAGAAACTACAATCCATACTCTTTCCAATGAAATTCATCCCATGTCATTTGGATTCTTGATGAATAAGTTATGACTATTTTACCTGGAACACCTCAGAACACATCACCAAAAGACTTCATCCTCCCTTGAAATCCGGCCTTCTTTACTTCTTATTTCCTCTGAAATTCGACTTGTATCAAAATGAATGTATAATGATGTTTATTTATACCATTTATGTCACTTCATTTTAACATTAGGTACGACTTAACACTTTCTTATTTTGTAATTATTTTCTTTAATTATCTCCAGGGCCTACATGTACTTCCTTCTTCAATTCACTTTGTCATCTTCAAAAATTAATTTCTCCTCAACCATGAGGATCCACGTGACATGCCACATACCATTGGAAATAAAATTATGTATACTATCCGTTCATGGGTGTTGTATATGCATGTGCATTGTCTTTCAT
>JASDQU010109393.1:20166-30429 GCA_032191745.1 Picea mariana
TGTGTATGAAGTGTTACATTTACTAGGCACTCTGGCCCCTTTTCAACTTTACCGGCTCACCAGCCTAAGTCACAATTACACAATACATTATAGTTCATAAGGGTTAAAAATAGGATGTTACAGGAACATCGACCTCGCAACCTGTGTATGACATGCCTCCAACCTATAACCACTCAATCACATAAAGGCCAGTTGAGAAAGTAGGTACTCTAAAAAGTTTCATAAATAGTTGTTTATAACTAATGAAGGATGAAACTAAGTTGAATTCACTGTGCGAGATGATCAACCAGTGCATGCAAGATAAATAAGCACATGGTGCATAATGAGCAATTAATCAAGTACAATGCAAGAAAAGGATGAATAGGGAATTCTGACTTACTGCGCAGGAAGGATACTATGACATGGATAATATCATCTTGGATTTGGGATCTGATGTGAATTTCGTTCCGAAGAAGACATGGTAAATGATGGAAAAACCAAATTTGATCTGGTCACCAATTCAGTTGAGGCTAGAAAATCAACAAAAAAAAAAATTGAATGGAAGATTGACAAGGGTGACTGTTAACATCAATGGAGTGTGCAACACAACATATTTTGAAGTAATTGAGATAGTGTATGGTAGTAAACCTTATCCAACATTACTTGGACTTTATTGGTATTTTGATAAATAGACCATTATTGATTTGAAAATGAGAAAAAATTATCTTTGAAGTAGGAGACTTGAGAGTTATTGTGCCATTGGATCCAACTGAAGGAAGACAATATGTGGAATCGAAAAGGGGAAAATAACTTGACAACCTTTACAATATGAATGTGAAGATGGATGGCTATATTAATCCTACTAATAAGGGTATATTTAGTTGGTGAAGTATCAGTTCTTGCACATCAGATTCAGATGAAGCCTCAGAACATTGGCAATAGTGGTTACATGAAGTATATACAAGGATATGTTCTCGTATTACCCACACATTGCGCTAGATTCGAGTTGAGGTATGTGATCCTCTGAAGTATGATGGACTAAAATATATATATTCTTTTGTAAAAGAATTTGAATTGTAGATATCAGAACAAAATATATTGCTAGCTTGAGATATCGCACTGAAAGAAAATCATGCAAGGTGGTTGGCCATGCACAAGGATAGAATAGAGAATTGGCAACAATGAAAAAAGATGTTATAGGTTCAGTTCGAAACAAAAACTGAATATACTGTGCAAAAGTATACTGCATTAAGTTATTCTATAGATCATATTACATATTGCGTTGTGCCATGGAGCTTAGTACCTAAGCAGGAATAGACACACTTTTTTGTACACACTCTAGGCATGATTTTGAAGAACTAGTATTTAGAACTCGAAGTATGTAGAGGAAAAATACACTGAGAATATTTGAATCACAAATTCAAGATAAATTTCAAGTTGGAATATGATTTCTGTTCGGTAGACACAACTCTGCAAATTATCAAGAACAATATCTTTACATCAAAAGACTTGACGATACCAACACCCTTATGTAGTGCGCCCAAATATTCTACAACTGTTCAAGAGGTTTTGGAATGCTATAATGTTGTTGGAGACAACCAGGAGGATGAAGACCCAAGAAGTTTACAAATACCATAAACCAAAGGAGAGTGCATAGTAGAGGGTCTTGAGCTTGAATCTTTCGAGTATGCAAAGTCATTGAAAATTCACAAGGTGAATATTGGTATGAAGGATAATCCCAAATTCACAACCATTGGAGATTATTGGAATGAAGAAACTGTCAAGAAGATTGTTGATTTACTGCGTGAATACGAGGACCTTTTTCCAACTTCATTTTCATAAATTAAATGGATTGTTGGGGAGCTATGGGAATTTAGGATTTCTGTGTAGTCAGATATGAAGCCATTGAAGAAGAGACGATACCGATTGAACACAATATATAAGCATAAATTGAAAGAAGAAATAGATAGGATGTTGGAAGCTAGGAATATTGAACGTGTTGTAGAGTCAAAATAGATCAGTCTGATGGTGATCCAGGACAAGAAAACAAGTGGAATTAGAATTTGCATGGATCTATGAAAATTGAATGATGCTTTCTTACATGACCTATTTCCTACCCCATTTAGAGATGAAGTTTTGGAAAATGTAGGAGAACATGAATCTTACTCATTTACCGATGGATTCTCTACATGTCACCAGATTAATATTGTGCAGGAGGATAGGAATAAGACAACATTTGTGAGAGAGTGGGGATGTTATCAATATACAATCATGCGTTTTGGGTTGAAAAATGCACGAGCAATATTTTCGTGATTTGTTGTCGAAACTTTTAAAGAATTTATTCATAAATTCTTAGAAGTATATTTGGATGATTGGACGATGTTTAGTGTGTTGAAGAACCATATTGAAAATTTGCGCTTGATGTTGGAAATATGTATACATTTCTAGATTTTTGTAAGCTTGAAGAAGTTTATTTTCTACACACCATTCGGTATCCCATTGAGTCACGTTGTATGCAAACAAAGCCTTTTGGTTGATCCTGTGAAGATTGTTTTTATTGTTGATTTTCCACTACCTAATTCAGTGTGAAAAATGTGAGCAACATTAGGTCATACGGGCTACACCAAAAAGTTTAGTAAGAGATAGAAGCATATCATAGCCCCACCAGAAAAATTGTTGAAGAAAGAGGTCAAATTTTGATGGAACAAGGAATGTCAGTAAAGTTTGGATACCTTGAAGAAGAAATTGGTTATTGCACCAATTTTTGTATTTATATATTGGAAGAAGGATTTCCATGTCCACATAAATGCATCATTTATAGTGTTAGGAGCAGTTCTAGCTCATCCTAGGGAAGGAGGTTTGGATCATCACATTGCATTTTCCAGCAGAAAGTTGTCGACTACTGAACAAAATTACACTTCTACAGAACGTGAAGGACTTGAAATGGCATATGCACTGCATAAGTTTAGGAATTATCTTTTACAATCAAATTTCAAGATGTACAAAGATCATTATGCATTGAGATAAATATTCAATAAGCTAGTGTTGGGGGGAGAGATATGCAGATGGTTGTTATTAATTGAGTATTATTTTGAAGTGCTTGTGGAACCAAGAAAATTAAACACAAGACCATATCATTTGTCGCACATATTAACAGGGGAAGATGTAGGAAATGTGGACGAAAGTCTACTAGATGCGCACTTGTTCATAGTATAGATGGTCGATGATTAATTTATAGATATTTTCTAGTTCTTGATCACACGAGTAGCCCCACCCAACTTTACAACCGTGTAGAAGAAATAATTAGTAGTAAAGGAATCATGTTATCAAATTCTAGCAGAAAATTTGTATAAGTTAGGTACATATGGTATTCTTTTGAGATGTGTGTTATAGCATGAGAGGCCTATGATACTATCATAGGAACATGAAGAAATTGTGGTAGGCCACTATGCAGGGAAAGTGACGACTCATAAATTGTTTACCACAGGACTTTGATGGCCCACCCTTTAGAACCAAAATGTTGTAGTGTCAGGAATCAGGGAAGAAATTCACGAGATATATATTGAGCACATCAAGATACACACATAATCCCAATAAAGAAGGAGATAAATGTGGGGAAGGATATCCAACTGACTCCATATTCCTTCTTCAGTAGTATTTATGCATTGTATGGATAGTTGGAATTGTTGCACCTGCTCCAACTAATCATTCATTAATTTCTCTTATATATTTATCATTTACTACATATAAATTTATATGTTTACTTAATATCTAATGACTAATGTATGATGACTATTACAAGGGCCTAGAAGGCCTCCTCAATAGAAGTGGAATAATTCGTTCCAAGATCTGAAATAACATATGAATATTAAGTGGTTTAAGTGGAGGTTTATTTATTTGAGTTAGAAAAGGAACGAATTAAGGAAATATGAATACACAAGTCAACTATCATTGTACTGCTGCACGAATTAACGAATTATGAATACACAATTTGGTTGTTGTTGTACTATTGTGACAAGACATCATTCATATCCACGATTTGAGGGTATAAATCAAAGTTAGAAAAATCGAAGCACCATTTTGAATTTGAAGAATAAGAGTGGCTCTAGTCAGGTGAAATCATGAATCCGAGCTCGCAAGAGAAGAGGGAAAGGAAAACAATGAGCCAGAAAATTCGAGGATGCTGCAAGAGAAGAATTTCTACATACCATAGGCATCCATGAAACCCTAGAAAAAGAAGTACCCCTTCAATATCAAATATTTACTGCATTCATTGCAGTTTTCATGTGTTTTTTACCTATGGTCATTCCTGGAAAGTCTTATGTTCATTAAACAACAAGCAAGTCTCACCCTACAGAAATTCCTTTATTCCACAAGTTACAGTCCTTTAGACTCTATCCTAAGACATGAACCAAATTTCCATGTGTTGAGATCCCTCAAAATGCTAGTGCTATGAACCTATGATCGAACCATATTGGCACTAGAATTCTTCATGAGTCTTCAAAAACACACTCTGTAGAAATTTTGATTTACATAGTTCTTGTAGAACTCTATCTCTACGGGGTCTATTTATACAAGAATGATTGTAGAAAAGCATACCAACATCAAATTTGTTAGATAAAAACCCTCATCTTTCCCTTTTTCTTCAAGAAAAAACCTTTTAATGAATTTTCTAACCACGAATTTACCTAAAAAAACATCTCAACTTATCATCCTCTCTAAGGATTAAGTCAACTTGAAAATTCTATAGGAAACCTTCATCCAACCTTCCACTCCACTCATCATCATAACAAACAATTATGGGAGAAGTATTTAAGAGAAGGGAACTAGTAGAGCCTTCTAGGGTTTATGACAACCCTGATATAGTGGAAAGTTTTCAAAATTGTGAGTGTTTGGGTTACTTTGAGAGACTAAGGGGGTTTTATGATTAGGTGTCCATGGATTTTGCTCATATTTTATAGAGCATAGAAGATAAACGATATGTGACTACAATCAGGGGGATAACCATTGCAATCAATGAAGTATCCATCAACAAAGTTTCTAGTTTACCTTTGGGCATCCCTTGGGACAAAGAAGAAAGGAAAGAATCCATTAATTCCAAGAAGGAATTCTTCCTCCATAATGAGAAACTTGATGAGGATACAAATGGCATAAAAATGGAAAGCCTCCCTCACCCATGGTAGGAGGTACTGTACCAAATCATCAAATACATTACTTGTGAGGGTAGGATGAGTGTGTTTTATGCCTACAATTGCATACTGTTGCATCAACTTAGGCATCTTCCAAATCAGGAACCACACCAGAATCTGAGTGTCCTCTATTTTATTCTTTAGTCACTAAAGGAGATGAACCTAAAAGTACAAATAGGGAAAAAAGAAGTCTTAGCACATCATGGCCTCATCAAGATGATATTCTCAGATTCTCTTAGGATCTTGAAAGATAGAATTTTGTGGGAATATTTTATCAACATGGACATACAAACTTTTGAATAAGTGCAAACAACCATGAGTAAGGAAGAAAGAAACAAGGGAGAGGAACCCAAGAGACTCACCAAGCCTAGAAAAGGAAAACAACAAAAGTGGGGGGGCGGGGGTGGAGAAAAAGATAGATGGAGAATATAAAGAGGTGGCTAATGTATTAATTGATTTAGGTACCCCTACATTCATCCCTTTAAAAATCACTAGTGTAGAGTGGGTGCATCCCAGAAGGAGGAGGTCCAACAAATTCAAGAAAAGTCAGAAAAAGAGGATCCGAATGCCATCAACCCCACTCACTATCACACCCCAAGTAGAGGAATTTAAGGACTCTCCTAGTATATAACAACAAAAAGAAACAAAGGGGAAGGAGCCTCAATAAGAGATTGTAAGGAAAGAGGAAATACCAATGGAAGGGACCTCTAAAACAAGAACTCTTGTGGAAAAAATTCTTTATGCAACTTTGTTGGAACTAGATCAATCCAAGGTTGATGCCATCAAGTGGAAATGGGTGGAAGAAGATAATAAAGGAAAGCTGAAAGAGGAGGATTCTCAAGAGTTGGAGCAACAACTCCAACTTGTGAAAGAAAAGTTCCATGTCATGGCTATGCATAAATTACAATATAGTCAAAAGATGAAAGTAGAAAACTAGAAACTTAAGTAGAAATTGAGTAAGGCAAGAAGATATATGCATGAGAAGAGTGAATAGGTGGATATTATGGAAGTATAAGCAAAAACAACAGCTACAATATCTGAAGAAATGTTGGAATGCAGGATACATACCAAAAAATACAAACTTCTCCTAAAGGAATAGTGGCAAAAAAATCATATTACACACTTATCTAAGTTAGTGAAGTTCAACCTTAACTCTCCCCAAGATTTCATAAATGCATATTAGGGTTGCAATATAGAAGAAAAATATAAGCGAATTCTACCTCCATAACCTTGTCTTACCACACCCCTACAACTAGAATCCAATCCATATGTGGGGGATGTGAAATTGACGACCTTTTCCTCTTGGCTGAGGCATGAGAAATTAAGGGTAGAAGAGATGAATAAGTACAAGGAGGAATAACATCAAACACCTTTGTGGATCAGGTTGAAGAAGCCAGACCTGTAGATGTCATCGAGAACCATCATAGTCCCTATTTGGATAGGGAGATAGCTCCTAGATGGATGGACAAGTAGAGGGAAACAATATCACATCTTGATGACACATTTATATTATTAGGAGAAGTAGTAGCAAAGGTTTTCCATGGGAGGTGTCATTCTTTTCCTCGTGGCTTGAGAATCAAAGAGCCTCACTCTCCAAATACCTTGAAACTTTCCCTCCTCATAACACCATGGTATAAAGAAACTCTAAGGATAAGGAAAACTAATTGGATTGGGTTAAGGATGATCCTTCCACTCCTTCTCCCTATAGCTACTATGGATGACCTCAAAGCAGAAAGGGAAGAAGAAGAATGGGATAGGATTTTGAAAAATAAGGGATAGCATGAGAAACAAGTTGTCACTGAGTATATATCTTAGGATATGAGAGAGGAATTCAACAAGCAACAACAGGAAAAATAAGAGAATTTTGATAGGCAACAGGGTAATGAACACCAAATTTTGTTGAGTAGCAACATTGAATTGAACAGTGGGATGATGGAAAACAAAGGATTAGTGAACAACAACATGGTACACAACAATAAGAATAATAATGAAGACACAAAGACACACTTGATTGCACAAGCATGTGCAAAAGTTCAACTGGGCGGTGATGATTAGCCCCAATATTGTGCATTTTAGAGGCTCATATTTGACACTCTTTTCCACCATAGATTGACTTAATATTAACTTTTTTACCATATTTAGAAGTCAATCATGGGTATTTTTTATATTGTTTAATGAATGCTTGATTGAGGTGGATATTTGTGTACTATGTATCTTTTTTCTCTAATATTTTTTCAAAATATGTGTGTTCCACCAACTAGGTCGAGCTTCAGAAATCAAGGGCACCAACAACCTAGAATCAAGGGATTTTGTCTCCTCAAAGGATTTGACATCCAAATATTAAGGAAAATTATCCATACCTACCTAGTGCACTCCTGGTGCATTTATGACCACTTTTTATCAACAACATTCAAATCTATAGATATAAAGGGTTGAGACCCTTCATTCACTATGTCCCATCCTTTATTTAGGAAGGAAGGTTGAACTTTCTAGCTATATATAGGCCTCTAAGTCTATGAGATATATAGAGATAATTTTGGAAAAGTATCGTGTGGATATTTTGTGAATACTTGTACTAAGAATTCATAGCTTTCCTGCCCCTGATGTATTCACTGATATTTATGAAATAAAGATGGCTTTGCTTTCAGTCTAGTAAGGTTTCTTCTAAGTTCTTTGTGCTTCTTGGGTAGGGCCCATCCAAGAGGGATCAAGGACCCTTTTTACTATTTCTATAGTTTTTATGCATATTAGTTAGTTCTTAGATAATTTTTTATTCTTTATTGAAGTTGGATTTATTTTTGCATGATCAATTTTAGTTTCTATTAATATTATGACTAATTGGCTAGTTGTAGGAACATCCTGTAGAAATGTTCAATAACCTTTTGGAGCACCCTTAAGTTCCTCCCAAAGTTAAAAACCTTATATTCACACCATTTAATTATAGTATATATATTTCCATGCTTTTAAAAACTTGAATTACCTTTTTAGACCCCATTTTTCTTCCTATAGGAGTTTCCTGTAGAACTACATAGTTCATGCAGAAACCTCCTATACATATATTTTAGATTCTATTTTTTACTTATATTAATCTTTTTTTCTTGAAAGCATCATTAAAAAAAAGCAAATTTAGATTGATATTGATAAAAGAGTTGGCTTGTTTTATTAATGCATTAGTGTAAATTTACATCCATTACAATTTTTTTATCATAGTTTAGAGATTTACTTCTATTTACAACTTTCTGTTATAGTTTAATTTGTATTCAACTATTTTCTTTAGTTTAAATTTTTTGATTCAATACTCTTTAATATAGTAGAATAAGTTCTTTTCATATAATCTATATTAGTTGTAATTTCAATCTGGTGTGTTTTCTTCAAGTAATTAGTTCAGAGCTGTTTTTTTTCACTTGATTTTCTTGCAAATTTGTAGATTTTGATCAATCTCAAACCTTTGCTACCAAAAATTCTATATTTCACATACAATGCATAGAAAATATTAGGTTTGTACAAACCCTGAGTTGACAACTAAAGTAGCAAACCAAGGGTATCATAAATCATTGTTACTATTCCTGGGACCATCAATGACGTACACCAATTCAGTTATATAGAGATCGTCTAGGCAAGGAATCCACAAATATATGCAACATACATTAAAACAAAATAATCATGTGATAAGCAGAGACATGCATAAATATCAAAGAACAAAAGTACACAATACAATTTGGGAATCTAGTGTGTCCAAATCTGTGCTTTCAGTCTAGGTGAGCCATTGGCGGAGGGTATCGACCATGCGAAATTCAGGGTAGGGCAGCTCATGTCAAGAAATATGGACGACTTGGCATCCACGAGCATGCAAGTAAAGATGATCTATACGCATATGCATTTCATTCGCATGAGTCCATAAATCTCACCGGTTGAGTCAAGCTTGGAGAGTATAGGTCGTCCAAGTCGAACTAGCTGAGTCGATTAGGAATCCTACGCTAGTAACTCCACCAATAGCAAGTCATTTCGAGCCTTGAACCATATTTTAGTCGAAGGTAGAGAGAGGAAGGTCACATATCCTTTAGACTTGACAAGCGAGAAACAAGTTGAAGGTTTTGACCATTCAAGTCGAGAAGCAAAGGTCGGGTGGACTATGGTTCAATAAGAAGTCGGGGTGGAACCAAATAAAGATCTGTGAAGTGGAAGTCGAAACAAGATAGGTGTCAACCCGACATACCAAGTCAATTTGGGTCGAGAAAAGAGAAACAAAGGGTTTCGACCATTCTAAGATTCAAGTCGAACTACCTTTAGTCGATAACAAGAACAAACAGGCCATCAATGTTTACATCTATCAAGGGTTTCAAATCCATCCAAGTGCAGAGCAATGAGAGGTCGAGCTAGGGAATTGATATATGAGGCTAAGAAACCTATGTTGAGTAAACTCATGTCAACATTCAAACAAAGTTGACAATGATAACCTTTAACCACCAAGAAACAGAACTGAAGAAAACCCCATCATATCCAATAGATAAATAACGGGAATAAATCTGTCGATATGATTCTTAGTTAATCAATATGAGCGGATTTTCAAATTTTCAATAGCACATGTCAATTTATTGACAGTTCTTTACTTGAAAAGAACGAATCCAAAAAGGCTTCGACATTGTCTCATTTTCATCAAGTCTTCTCTGTGATCCTAAGACAAAAAAACCAACAACTATGATACCATGTTGGGATAGGGATTTAACATAGAGGAAAACATATCCAATAGAGTAGTGGTGTTGAAATACACTGTAGCACTGAAGCACAAATCTCTTAGAGAAAGTGAGAGAATATCGCACGAGATGATATGATAATATGAGATGATGATAGACAGATCACTAAGATCACCTATAAACAGGTTTGATCATGGACCTAACTCAACAAACTAAGGTGAAGGTGATTGCACCTTTACATAAAACATGGATCAAGAATCCATAAGTGGACATGGTCAACCAAGGGTTTAGTCGAGCTTCGACCCAAAGACTTGGTCAACCCAATCAATCCGACAAGGTGAGGTTAATAACGAACTGCATGTTCCAAGAGTGACTAAGAAGAGAAGGATAGATAGTGGGAG
>JASDQU010109393.1:36559-62495 GCA_032191745.1 Picea mariana
GCGTCATAAGAGACCATCATTAGCTTTCACTCACCCATAATAACTATTCAACTTTTTTCTTTCAAGTGAAAATTATGTACAATTCTTTGTAGTAATTTTTAAATATAGATGAGGAAATAAATGAAATATACTATTTCAAATGCACGTTTATTTCATTTTCAGAACCCTATATGATGCAATCACAAAAAAAATAACTTGTAAATACTCTTTCAACCCTCAACAAGGATTCCTTAAACAACAAGAACTAAATTTTGATGTCTCACTTGCATAACAAACAAATGACAATAAAACAAGTGATGACTAATGTATCTAGTCTCTACTCAATAGGAAAAACACTCAAGTCTATAAACAAATGTTGAGATTCAATTATGGATTAAATAGAAAAACAAAAAAAAATGATAATTTGCTCACATGCATGCTGACTATAGTGGAGCAATTAGCATGCACATGCCAGCTCAAGACACAACACATTGTACTATAATATGTTTTCTAGTGCACATGTCCTGTAGGATGCTAAAAAATTGACAACACTAAATAAAACAAATTTCTTTCAAACTATTGAGCTTAGTTGAGAGGATAAATAGTAGGAAAAATAGATCTAAAGGATATAACTACCAAACACCTAATATTTAACCCAAAAAAAAAATTTAAAATCATTTTTCCTAGTAGAGTCACCAATTTTATTAGAGGAACCTTTTTCTTGATCTAATATTTAGAATTCCTCAGTGAGAGGGTTGGAAACTCAAAACATAGGAAGATAGAGGATGTAGCTTCCCTTAAGTTAATTTCTTATACATGAAATGAAATCAGAGGGAGAAAAAGCATACCTTCTTTGCAAAGTTTGATGTATATTCAAGTGATGTGGTCCAATCCAATGCTACCTTTAGATTTATCTTTAGCTTCATATATACACACAAAATATAGAACAAAATCCTTTCTACAACATATACCTCTCAAGTGAATATAATTCAAATACAATTAACAATCAATTTAGAGATCTAAAATATAATTGATAATACAAATAACAATGAATTGAAAGGGGGAAAGAATATGTATCTATTAATTTATGAATATAAATTGTCCATCAACCAATCAAAATATACTTTATCTAGTTGGCGTACCCCCATCACCTGGTTATGAGATCTTCCTTACCGACATGTATAAGAGATCTTCAACGATATATGGATCTTATTATTATATTTTGAGAGGTGGAAAACTACAGATCTAGAACACACCCTTAAGGAAAGATCACGAGAAAAGAGTGAATGAAACACTCTTCACAAGTAAATATCACATGAGTCAATAATAGATCTATAAGAGTGTAACCCAATTCCACCAGCATTTATGAGGATGTTATATCACCAACTCTCTAACTCTCAACCTCAAAAACACAATTTCCTTAACATGAAAAAAGGAGGATCACATTATTTGTCAAGAGATATCATGGTTGTACAAGAGTATGATTTGAGATTGAGAATTGCACTTGCATAGTTTTTAGAGCCACTTTTAGGAATATTTTTATGAACAAAGTTATTTTAAAAGGTAAATTGGTCTAGAAAAAGTGGTTTTTAATGGTATAACTAATTATAATGTATGAACTCCAATCAAATAACTAAGAAGACCAATTTTTACTGTAACAAGTTTGGTTTATTGAACATGAACCCGCACTAGTACCATAGGTTCCTAGATGGGTCCATACAACATGAGAAGAGACTAGTGATGTTGTTGGTGATCCTTCAGATCAATGCCATACACTTTCACTACATTAGTGAGCCTCCTTTCTTTTCGCTGAAGTTTAAGAAGATCATGATCTAAAAACATTCATAGAAGCTTTTGGCCGTGTAAATTGAGACATAGCAATGAATGAGGAATATCATTCCTTAACGGTGAATGATACTTTGGATATTGTACCCCTTTCAAAAGGAACAAATCTTGTTAGATGAAAATCGATGTATAAAACTAATTATGCATTCTATGGAAGTGTTGAAAGGTACAAGGATTGATTACTTTCCAAAGGATTTTCTTAGGTAGAAGGGATTCACTATATTAAAATTGTTTCCCCTGTATCCAAAATGAATTCCATCTATATTTTTCTACCCTTATTGATTCATACAAATGGGAGGTCCATCAAGTGGATATTAAAACCACCTTCTTAAATGGGGAGTTGCAAGAAGAAACTTACATAGAACAACCATGTAGCTACAATATTCAAAATGACTCTAGTTTTGTTTTCGATCCTAAGAAACCTCGATATGGAATTAAGCAATATCTTTAGTCTTGGTATGAAAAAATGGATATATTTCTTCTTGACACTAACTTTTCTATATGTCATTGTGAGCCAAATTTATATACCAAGAAAGTAGGTAACCATTCCATAATATTTCTTTATGTTGATGACTTTATACTCACTAGTAGTGACCCAAACTTTTAAGCCATATGAAATACAATCTTAAGAATAAATTTGAAATGATGAGTTAGGAAATTTGCATTATATTTTTGGCCTCCAAGCCTTGCAAACAAATGAAGCAATTCCCCTTTCCTAGTTTGAGTACACGCATGACCATTTTCACATCAAAGATTATAAACAAACCCTATCTCCCTTTTAATTTAGAGTCAAACTTGCTACCACTTGTATTACACTTGAAGTAGATGTCACTTTGTATTGTTAGTTAGATAGTAGTCCTCCGCATTTAACTTATACCCATCCTAATATTTCCTTTGTTGTTAATCTTGTTTTGAAAAACAACAAAAACAATACTTTAGTATATCCCACATATAGTTGAATTTGAGATACATTAGAAGCCTATTGTAGATTATGTTTTTAATCTACACAAAAAAAAATAATACAAATACACAACATCATAGAAAATCCATAAAATCCTATACATCTTAAGCAATTCTTAAACGAAAAAGATAAGAATGGATCAAATTATCATAAATAACAAAATGGCAATTCTTAAACGGAAAAGATAAGAATGGATAAAATTATCACAAATAGCAAAATGTTCAATAACTGGTCATAAAAAATAAAAATAAATGTAAAAAGCGAAAAATAATAATAATAGAATTTTTTAATTACGCCGAAAGGCGTACACCTATTCATAATGGGCAGATTTAATAGGGGTTTAGTGCTTAATAAGTTTTCTATGGACAGGATTAAATATGGCTGGAATATTCTTAGTAGTCACACAAAATAAATGGCTGTGATTTAAATCATTAACTTCTTAGCTATTATAAAGACATTAGTTTATATGTTTATTTTTTTAGATTTACCTAATCATATTTAAAAAATTACTTTGATAGCTAATTGATTGCCACGTAAGTGATTAACAGAAATTAAAATATTAACACCAGATAAATGAAGCGCAATCATTTATTTGTTAATCAATAATAAAATTTAATATATTCTTTTAAGGATTCGTTTCATTTTATCAGCCTTTCGGTGTTCACCAGCAACTAATATTTAGTTGTTGTGCTAATAACTAGCACAGCCACATAATTGTGACTGACGCCGAAAGACATCTTTAATTTATTAAAAATAATTTTAATATAAACCCTAATTAGAGTTTGTAAATAAAATTTGCTATATCGATCTTTGCTATATAAAATAACAGCTCACTTAATATTTGTAAAATAACAAAAAAATCCATAGATTTATAACTTTGCCTTAAGTCACTACATTTAGCGATTATTTTCCTTGAAATTCGAAATTCACTGAATCTGCAGGAAGTTCAAATAAATTCGATCCAGATTCTGCAAATCTCAATCCAAACCCGAGCTTGAGATCGAACTCCAATGTGAGCAAATTCAATGGAAAATCTAGTGTTCATTGAAATTCATCCCTAAAATTCGAAAATCGAGTTTATATGTTGTCCCGATTGCTACATCCACGCGCCCGCCCCGGTAAAAGAATAACGGCGCACTCTAAAACACACAGATGAAACGGCACAGTTCATAATCCACGCGGCCACAAGTGGTCCTACTCATCCGCCCATGAACAATAATTTTTGTTGTTATTTCTTAATCATTGAACCTAGCAATTTGGTGGTGATCAAGTAATTCTTTAATCTTATTTAGTAAATGTGAAAAAATAATCACATAAACGTATGCCTTTAACTCATATCATCAAAATATTACAAAACAAGATATAACATTGAAGGCACATGTTCCTGTATTTATAAAGTGTTACTTCCTTTTAAAATCCATAATAGCTCGTTTTTCGAGGATGGGCTAAGCTCCTGAGCCCGAAACAAGTTTTCTTTATTACACTGGTTTCCAGCAAAAACAAAATGAAAACCAACGAAAGCATTAATGGCGTCATCTTATCCCTGTATGGTAAGGAAAAGCTCGAAAGAATCTGTGTCTATTGGAGGAAACGCAGATTAAGTTATCTCACGGTTTCACAGATCTTGCATTTTTAAAACAGCGTAGCGATTGGTCTATCGTTTCATCTTGTGTTTCCATAAAACATTGATTGAACATGAATGCAAACATCAAAATATTTAGATCCATGTCACGGGAATTACGTTGCACGTCAACAACATGTCACGGGAATGCATGCGGATTCACCTCGAGCTGGAAAACACAATGCTGTAAAATCTTTGGATAAGAATCAACACATGCTTATTAATGAGTTTCCACAGCGAGTTCATGTTGAATATGCTTATTAATAAGTTTCCACAGCGAGTTCATGTTGAATATTGAAGCTACCAAAAATTGTTGCAAATAGACAGTTTTGTTGAAAAGTTTGTTTGGTGGGTTTGGAAGGATTCAGGACAAAGTAAAGTTATTTTGTGATAGTGAAAATGTTATTCACTTAGTTAAGAATCCATCCTATCACAGTAAAACAAAACATAAACCTATCAAGTACCATTTTGTAAGACAGATCATCGATGAAGGTGGAGTCTCTCTTGAGAAAGTGCTTACAAAAGAAAACTGAGCAGACATGTTCACAAAACCAGTACTGTTAGAAAAGCTACAATGGTGCTTGACTTCTCCTGGCTTGCAGAATATGTGATGAACAAAAAGAATGAACAAGGTATCAGGTAACTTGTTGTCAAGGTGGAGATTGTTGAATATGTGAGAACAAACAGGAAGCAAGATCTGGTGGTTGTTGCATGAACCCGAATAAGATATGGTAGTACAACTGTTTATTGGTTTATCTCATAAATCTCTCATATATTTTTAATTTGTTGAAACAAATTTGCTAAAATGGAATGCAACATTTATTGCCAACAGTTCATGTAACTGTGTTAATATTGTTATAAATCCATAAAACCTAGAGAGGTAAGAGGAGTGTGAGTGAGCTACTGTAATCTCCATGATCTGAATAATAAGATAATCGATGATTTCGCTTGATGGACGTAGCCCAAATCTTGGGTGAACCACGTAAATCTCTGTGTCTTTTAATTCTGTATGATTATGCTCGTCTTATGATATTTGTGTTTCCGCATCTGCACATCTAATAAGTGGTATCAGAGTCATTGGAAATCCGTGAGGACAGATATTTGGTGCTGCTCGCGAGTTTATAGAGAGCACGAGCAGTGCCAGACGGGGGATCGCTGTCTTTGTTGCTGCAGACGGGGTGCGACTGAGATCGTTGTATGAACCAAATTCCTCTACAGGCTGCGTGGGATCGTTGCGTTTTGGAGAGGCTACGTGGGATCGCTGCGTTTTGGAAAGGCTGCGTGGGCAAAATATTACGTGGGTGAGGTATCAGAGGTGCGTGAGTTTTTTTTTACTTCCGCGTGGGTGTAGATATTGGAGGGAGCTTTGTTCCCAAGTCAGCGCTGGGCACCCCTAGGGAAGGGAGCGTTGATCCTCCTCTGCCCTTAGGCAATTCAAGAAATTAAAGTCAGCGCTGAGAACTCTATACACAGCACGCCGATCTCCTCTTAATTAATTCGCATGTTTTTTTATGGAGTGAAAAGGTTTAAGGTATGAGGTTCTTACGGTATTAAATATTGTAAGGGTGTATGCATATTATATTAAAAAGGTGAATTTGGATTAGCATATTATAATGAATGCATAAATTCAAGTGGTGAATTTTTTAAAAGTGAATACTTTTAGTAAAAGATTTTTATCAAGCTTTTTTTATATATTATCAAAAGGATTTTTTTGGATTAAACCTTTTTATTGTTCAATAAATATTGAGTAAGATCATTCCTCCATATAAGGGCTTTGGTTATTATAAGTAGTGGTATTTTGGAATGGCGAAGATGTAGAGTGCCAAATTCAAAATAGAGAAGTAGAACAATTTTGAGATCTGGAAGGTTACGATGCAAGATCTGCTCATGCAACAAGGCGTTGCTATGGGAAAACTGAAGAAACTTGTGACCATCACAGATGAAGAGTGGGAAGAGATTGATGCGAGAGCACAGAGTGTCATACGTCTGTACTTGGTCGATGATGTTTTGTTCAACATTGTTTCAGAGAAAAGATCAGTCGGTTTATGGACGAAGCTGGAAAGCTTGTATATGACAAAATCCTTGACGAACACGATCTTTCTGAAAACACAATTGTACAGTTTGTGCATGAAAGGAGGTACGAAAATAGTTGATCATTTAAATGTATTTAATTCTCTTTTAGTTCAGTTGACTAGCATGGGAGTAAAATTTGAATCTGAAGATAAGGAAATTACATTATTATGTTCTTTGCCCACTTCATGAGATCACTTTGTTGCCTCTATTAGTTTCAACACAACAAAAAGTATTGAGTTTGATGTTATTGTTGGAGCACTACTGTCTGAGGAAAGAAGGAAGAAAACCAAGTCAAAAGCCTCTACATCTGAGGCGATGATGGTCATAGGCAAACCTAAAGAAAGAGGACATGTTCAAAGGGATTTCTCTCCATCAAAGTCGAAGGAAATAAAGAGAAAGGTTAAGTGTTGGTTTTGTGGCAAATCTAGATACCTGAAGAAGGATTGTTGGAAGCGACAACAAGCCTCCAAATACGACCCTCCAAAATAAATGAAGGAAGCAAACACAACTGAAACAGGTTCAGCAACAGGTTTAGGTATGAATGATGATGTTTTATCAATTAGTGGTGGTTCATGTCATGATCAACAGTGGTTATTAGATTCTGGAGCTTTAAATCACATGTGTCTTCATAGACATTGGTTTATTACTTACCAGTCTATAGATGATGGAATAGTTCACATGTGAAATGATATACTATGTAAAGTTGTGGGAGTTGGTAGCATTCGAATTAATATGTTTGATGCAACTGTTAAAAACTAACTGATGTGAGACATGTACCTCAACTTAGGAAGAACCTAATTTGTTTGGGATTCTTAGACACTGGAAGATATAAGAGTATTGTTCAAGATGGAGTTATGAAAGTCTACAAAGGAATCCTAATGGTTATTAGAGTGAAGAAGGTTGGCAACATGTTTATGTTAGAAGGAAGAAATGAGTCAGATCATGCGACAGCGGTATCTGAGAACGATAGTGATTTTGTTCGATTGTGGCATCAACGGTTGGGCCATATGAGGGAACAAGGATTAAAGGTATTATCTGATCTCAAGTTACTTCCTAGTCTAAAGTATTTAAAGTTAGATTTCCGCAAGCACTGTTTTTACGGAACACAAAATAGGCAGAGATTTAAAACTGGAAGACACACCAGTGAAATAATCCTCGATTATATCCATTCTGATGTTTGGGGACCATCCCCTACTATTTCTTAGGGAGGATGATCATATTTTGTAACTTTTATAGATGATTTCTCTAGGAAGGTTTGGGTCTATATGTTGCAAGGTCTTGGCACAAGGGCAGACCTAGGGTTCAACACTAGAACAACGCACCACCAAAACCCTAACTACCCTCCCTTTTGGCAACACCTGCGAAGCAGATGAAATCTCACTTGAGGTAGAGGCAGGGGTGGTTGCAGGACTCCAGTGTCTGCAAGCTTAGCTGGGACACAGATCTGTAATTACAACACCTTAACAAAGCAATTAGCAGTTACAGTTCATTAGTATTCAGCCTTAGTTTATAACGTAGCTACACCTTAAAAACAAATCAACGCAGTATTTACACAGATATAATAGGTTCAAGTAGTAAGCATACTAACATAGTTCAGATCTATCATTCATTCACATTATTCAGCACTAAGCTATCATATCAGATTCATCTAACATACATCAGTGCACTAAGCATTTAACCACATAAACAAGATAACAACCATAAAGAACATAGCAATCATGACGCATGATATATGTGGTTCACCCCCACCCCGGGGCTACGTCCACCAACTCTTCTTCTTTATTTCTTTCTGTCAATCTTCTACATGCACAGAGCCATGATATCTTACTCCGTAAAGGAAAAGAGAACTACGCACCTCACTAGATCCTCCTTCCCTGAAGTACATCACAAAGCCTTCCACAATCTCTTAAATCACTTGCACCTAGCAATTAACACTTCGCACTTAGCATCACGTACTTGTCCCTCCTTCGATCACATAGATCGAACTCTACCACTTAGCACACTATCACACTGGCCTCTTCTTACATCACCTAGCTATCTATTTCTACATTACAAAATAGGCCTCAACATGGGTAAACCCATGGGTCAACATCCCCATTCCCGTTACATAAGCCCAAAACCCAAAAATCCCTAAAAAGGGGTCGAGATCCCGTGATCTTTGCTTTGACTTGTGCTCCGTCTTCGACAGCCTATCAAAGTCCCAAAGTAGGTCAAACATGACCAAGGATCCTCAAAACTTGGTCAAGGGCCAACAGGCCCCCAACACTCACCTGTGACTCATCCCGATTCCCTATGTCTAGTTAGTTGTGCTTCAAAAGCCTCCAGCTTGGCTCAAGCTACTTCGACCTATTGTTGCATGAGGGCCACCTACTTAGCGAACTCTTGGATGAATGCTTCGTTGACATGTCCCTCTAAATGTTATTCGACTACAATGACTACTTGTTCCAACTCTGCGCCTCGTCCTTAAATATCCTCAAATAGTTGGCAAGCTTCGTCCTGGACTAGTTGGAGCCTTTGAGTCACTTCCAGGAATTTTCTCTGAATGGTGTGGACCTATTGTTGAACAATGTGTTGTTCTTGGGATCACTTCATTCTTTCAACTACTGACAGGAGCTTCAGTTGCACCTGTACTATTGTTTCTTACTTCTTTGCCTACTAGATCTGTTACTCCAGTACCTTCAGTTGAATATCTTCAGTGAGTCGCTTATAATTATGTGTGTTTCGATCACTTAATTGTCTGCATTCTAGAGTGAATGCTCTGATCCTCTCGACTGTGCTCCGGGCAGTGTCTTCTCTTTGATCTCGCACGTCCTATGGGGTACTTGGAACTATTTATAACTCAAGGTCTGTGATTCTCTATTGAAGTTGTTGGATAGCTTTCGCAAGCTACTCTACTTGATGTTACACTAGGTCTTCTTCTTTTTGCTCTAAGCCTATCACAGAGCGAAGTGCTCTATTGACTGCTTCTTTTACTCCCACCTACTCTGCGAGAAACGACTCTTTCTCTTTCTGAATCTGCGCTTTCTCTTCTTGAAACTTAACTTGGAGGGAATCCTTCTCTTGCTGCGCAACTCGAAATTGTTTTATAACTACTTTTTTTGCCTCTGTGGCCTGTTCGGTTTCTTCCTGTGCACAACGAAGGCGAGCTTCGGTCACATCATCTAGTCTGCAGAGTTGGGAAGGCTCATCTCCCAACTCAGGTGCTTCTGATGGTGGGGGAGTAGTGGCTACTGCACGAATGGATTGAAGGGACTATTGCACCCCTCTGAGTTCAACCTCGATTCTATCATACATCGCCTCCTGCTTGGCTTCATGTTTCTACAAGATATCTTGCGAAGCATCTGCTACAACTACGATGATGAAGTCAAAGTCATCCACACTCGGCACTGTCTGCATCTTATTCAAGGTGGCTCTAGATTTCTTTTGGGAAGTGGGTTTCATGGGAGACACCCTACTTTTCTTCAAGGGATCATCCTAATCATTAGGGTCCCTAGGAGGTGTTACTTCGCCTTTCTTCTGTTGGTCCTCTTTTCCATTTGTCTCTTCTTGTTCATCATCACCCCCTCATCTAGGTGATACTGAAGGAGTTCCTTCTGATGCGTTGCTCAAGTTTTGAACCTCTTTGGTATTCTTCCATCTACTGGGTCCAAGACAATCCTTTGCTTCATGAGTGGTGTCAAGGTTGTCGATTAATTCAGTGTCTGACATTTCTGCAGTGTCTGTAGGGATGAGGAGTTTTGTAGACCATTCCTTGGTGATCTCTTCAAGGCCCTCCTTTGTGATCTTGTAGTACGATTGAAGTTATTCTTTGTGCTCATCTGTGTGTGTGGTGATATAAGTGAAGTGTCGATCTGCACGGAACTTCATGAGGGATCAGAACCGATGCAGGGTGTTTGGCATCATGCGTGGGACAACTTCGATATCCCTCTTCAGTTGGAGATAATAGGTATGAAAGACCGCGTTCGAATGCCACTGTTTTCCCATATCACTCGAGTACCAAAGCATGGTGAACTCTTCAGCGAGCGGATCAAATGGATGAATGTCTAGGAAGGTCGTAAATTCCAGAATTTCCAAGTGGTAAATGCGATGAGGGTCAGGATCCAGCTAAAGTGGAACTCATATCCCTGATCCTAAGCTTCAAAACAGTCTAATTCCAGTTGGTTGACCAAGTACTTCACCCAGTTTATCTGGAGTCCTTCTACACATTTGTCTTCTAGGTCAACAATGAATCCTGTGACTTGAGTAGGTCAGTTCTTCCTCACTAGCTTCCCTGCGATTAGCTGGCAGGCTAGGTGCACTGCGCCATTCTGGTTGGAAGCTACATTGTAGCCTCGCATTCCCTTTTTTGCATCGTCGTAAGTGTCCTTAATTCTCTGTGCCAGGGTGCAGTCAGAAGCCTTCCCTGGGTAGAAGTATTGCAGGTCAAGTCCTTGCATGCTCACTCTGGTGATCCTATGGATCAACATCGGATCGACTGTAATGCATCTATCTAGCCATAGGTATCCACCATGGTAACATGAGAGCAGGATCTTAACATAGGCGTTAACCTTCTGGTGCCTTCCAAAGTGTGGGATCTTCATCACATTCAAGAGGGTGGACTGTGCGAGGTTCATAGTCCATGGCTGGGGGATTATTTTTTAGTTCTTCCCCTTCGTCTTGGTCAGGTGCTTGTAAGGAGAAAGCATGTTGTAATTCTTACGGTCACCTAGGTTGAGTCGCTGAACTTCAATGTCCCAATCTTATCTTGCTGCGTTATGACTGCATGTATCCCCTTCGGGAGGTACGCAGCAACCATGGTGTAATCAAAGTCCCTCAAGACACTGTCATGACTCACCGTGTCGGTCAGAGGCAGGATGTAGTTGGGTAATATAGTTGGGATTAACTTCGCATTTTCTAGATCATCTTTGTTCTTGGTTCTCTTCTCTAATGCCAGTCGGGATGGTCCAGATTCGAGAGTAGTCAATGGAGAGGCTTGCAGTCCTCACGTCGATGAAGCTTGAATTCTTGTGGACATCACTCTCTCAACCATCATATCAATTAAAACTTCCTCAAATGACTTCTCCACAATGCTGAGCTCGTCCGACATGCACACTCTCGATCGAAAAACTCAGGTGGTGTCGATCTTACTAAGCATAGTGTGGTAGCAATGGGCTCTCTTGTTATCGTTGATACAATTCACAAAAATGTTCTCAGTGAAATAGTTGATGGACTAAATAGACATAATGTAACAAATCTCTCCAACAGATAAGAAGTTTTCCATCAATGCAGTTTTGTCCATTGCGGCACGATCCCAATGGTATGATGGTGAGCTTTCTGGTCATAATTGTTGTCTAACCATTTTGGAATGTCGTTCCAATGGTTATAATGCTTCGAACGGTCATTTCGCTTCGCCATGGGGTGTTGTTTTGATATCCCGACAAAGTTCCAATTTTTCAAATCTTCCTTCCACGAAGTTCCCTTTGGACCCTTCTATAACTTTTCGACCTTTTCTCTCTTCTTAATGAGTTTTCTATTCTTCTTCTAAGTGATCTTTGTCTCGATATTCTTCTTTCCATTCTGATCTAACAACCTCAAAATCTTCCTCTGTCGAAGCTCCATGAGCACTCATAGATACCTGGGCGAGTTTTCCACATAGGGTTATCATCTTTCCCCTGAATAATCTTATTCCTCCCAATGAATTAGTTGTATCGGGATTTCCTAAATCTTCCCAAGTTCTTTCTGTCATTATGTTTACCTGTGTTTCTTCATCCAGAACACAGTATATGTCAAAGTCTCCTATTCTTGCTTCTATGCATTATTTTTCTTTGAAGATCTTTAATAAGTTGATATCTCTGTGATCATTTAGGGTTTCTTTCATTTGCAGTAGTACAATCTCTGATTTTCTTTAGGGTTTCTCCATGGTCTTAGTTTCATGACCTTCCACAAGGTTTTCTTGTCTCATATTCATTCTATCAAGCTTAGCAATCATTCTAGGGAAATCTAAAACTTCATGGTCCATATCTTTACAACAAAGACAACTAAGTCTTCTTCCAGGGCATTCCTTAGCAAGATGTCCCGATCTTCTGCAACTGTGACAAGGGGTTAATTCTCTTTTTTTCTTAAATGATCTCCATCCTTTCATGTACCGCGCACTAGGATCATAGTAGCTAACCTATAAAAAAATCTTTCTAGGATCCTACATCCATTTGTTAGTCCAAACATTCTTTCTATGCATAGGAATAACATATACTTCATTATTTCTATCAGATCTACTCATATCAAACCTTCTTTCTTCTAGTTGTGCCCTAGTTTTCAGACTAAGATAACATTTATCAAACATAACTAGATCCATATTCTTGAAACAAAAATTTTCACTAATCTTACTTTCAACAGAGCACAAATATTCTAGATCTAAAACTTTTCACTATTCTTACCTTTATCAGAGCACAAAGCTTCGAGATCTTACCTCTTTTCTTCGGATCTAACTTCTCTTCTTAGAACAGAGCTTTACAAGTCAAGTAGAATATTGTGCATTAAGGAAACCAATCTACACACAGATCTTTCTTTCTTTCCTTCTGTTCCCAACAATCACAATTTCCGGTTCCAACAACAGAACCATTTGTTGGCACAGGGGAAGACATAGGGTTCAACACTACAACAGTGCACCAACAAAACCCTAACTATCATCCCTTTCAGCAACACCTACGAAGAAAATGAAGTCTCACCCGAGGTAGAGGCAGAGGTGGTTGCAGGACTCCAATGTCTACAATCTTAGTTTGGACACAGATATGTGATTACAACACCTTAACAAAGAACTTAGCACTTCAGTTTGTTAGTATCTAGCCTTATTTTATAGTGTAGCTACACCCTAACAATAGATCAACGCAGTATTTACACAGATCCAATAGATTCAAGGACTAAGCATACCAACCTAGGTGAGATCTAGCATTCATTCACATTATTCGTCACTAAGATATCATATCATATTCATCTAACACACATCAGCGCACTAAGCATTTAACCACATAAACAAGAGAACAACCATAAATCCCATAGTAATCACGATGCAGGATATACGTGGTTCACCCCCACCCCGAGGCTACATCCACCAACTCTTCTTCTTTATTTCTTTCTGTCAATCTTCTACATGCACAGAGCCATGATATCTTACTCCGCAGAGGAAAGGAGATCTGTGCACCTTTCTAGATCCTCCTTCCCTGAAGTACATCACAAAACTTTCCACAATCTCTTACAATCACTTACACCTAGTAACTAACACTTAGCACTTAGCATCACGTACTTTTCCCTCCTTCAATCACATAGATCAAACTCTAGCACTTAACACACTGGAATCTTCTTACATCACCTAGATATCTATTTATACATTACAAAATGGGCCTAAACATGGGTAAACCCATGGGCCAACATCCCCATTCCCGTTACATAAACCCAAAACCCAAAAATCCCTAAAATAGGGCTGAGATCCCATGATATCGGCTTAGAC
The DNA here is from genome assembly GCA_032191745.1 of Picea mariana. Classification (NCBI taxonomy): domain Eukaryota; kingdom Viridiplantae; phylum Streptophyta; class Pinopsida; order Pinales; family Pinaceae; genus Picea; species Picea mariana. Next base: position 50,522 of record JASDQU010109393.1, read on the forward strand.
TTATGCTCCGTCTTTGACATCCTGTAGAAGTCCCAAAGTAGGTCAAACATGACCAAGGATCCTCAAAACATGGTCAAGGGTCAACAAAAGGAAAGGCTGATGTGTTTACTATTTTCAAGTAGTTTAGAGATTTAGTGGAAAAGCACACTGGTAGATCCATTAAATGTTTAAGAACTGATAATGGTGGTGAATTTACGTCAATGGAATTTGAGAACTATTGCAAGGAGTTTGGGATTGATAGGCATAAAACCACTGCCTATACTCCTCAGTAGAATGGAGTCATTGAACGCATGAAGAGGACTCTTCTAGAGAGAGCAAGGAGTATGCTAAGTAACACCAACTGGTAGCAAGAACTATGGGTAGAAGTATTAACTACAACTTGTTATATGGTGAATCGATCACCATCAATAGCAATAGAATGCAATATTCCTGAAGAGGTATGGAAAGGTAACCCTTGTAATTATTCTAATATTAAACTTTTTGGTTGTGAAGCCTATGCTCTAATTCTGAAACATCAGGGGTTCTGAATTAGATCCAAAATAAAAAAGGATTATTTTTGTTGGATATGGTGATGGTATTAAGGGTTACAGGTTGTGGGATCCTACTACCCATGAGATCACCATTAACAAATATGTAATATTTGATGAATCATCTCTCATAAAATTGGATATAGATGCTCAAATGAAACAAGAAGAAGTACCTAAGTATAAACAAATTCAACTTGAAACCACTTTAAATACAGATGAAAGAGGACATGAAATTTTTTATGAAGAAATTCATGAAAATTTTCCTACAGAGGAAGACATGGTTGATGATAACAATCAACAAAATCTGGATGAGCCACAAACTTCCCTAACAAGATCTACACAGGTCGGAAATCCTCCAAGAAGGTATGATGATTTTGTTCCGTCAGTTTCTTTGATTACTAATGATGATGAACCTTTGTGCTATCAGGAAGCTCTGAAGGGTTCTAACAGTGATAGATGGAAAGAAGTAATGAAGGATGAAATGAATGCATTAGAGAAGAATTCCACATGGGACCTGGTAGAACTTCCAAGAGATAGAAAATTTGTAGGTTGCAAGTGGGTCTACAAGTTGAAGAAGGGTGTTGATGATAAAGTGGAAAGGTGCAAAGAAAGGCTTCTTGCGAAAGGATATTCTCAGAAAGAATGTATTGACTTTCATGAGATTTTTCCACTAGTTCTTAAGATTGTTTCAATTCGAAGTGTGTTAGCATTGGTTTCTTTACTTGATTTGGAGTTGGAGAAGCTAGATGTTAAGACTTCTTTCTTATATGGAGATTTGGATGAGGATATATAAATGGAACAACCTGAAGAGTTCATTCAGAATCACACCAAGAAATTTGTTTGAAGGATCAAGAAATCATTGTATGGTCTGAGGCAATCGCCGAGACGATGGTACAAGAAATTTGACTCTTTCATGGTGAGCCATAATTATACAAGGAGTTAGTATGATCATTGTGTCTACTTTAAGAAATTGAATAATGAAATATTCATTATCTTAGTATTGTATGTTGACGATATGATGTTAGCAAGAAAAAGCATAACTGAGATCAACAGGTTAAAGGATCATATGGCTAGGACGTTCAATATAAAAGATGTAGGAGCAACAAGGCAGATTTTGGGCATGGAGATATTCAGAGACAAGAGGAATGGTAAGATTTGGTTGTCACAAAATAATTATGTTTAGAATATACTTTTGAGGTTTTGTATGGACGATGTGAAACCAGTTTCAGTCCCTTTGGCTTCCCATTTTAAGCTTTCTTCAAGTTTATGTTCTAGTACAAAAGAAGAAAAGGAATATATGTCTCAAATACCATATGGTAATGCAGTAGGAAGTCCAATGTATGTGATGGTTAGTACAAGGCCATACATTTCACATGCAGATGGGGTTGTCAGTAGGTATATGGAAAATCCCGGTAAAGAGCATTGGGAAGTAGTGAGATGGGTGCTTCTTTATCTGAGGGGCACAAGTGATTAATGTATCACCTATAACAGTAGTTATGAATTAGTCTGTGGATATGTTGATTCTGATTTTGCAGGTGATTTGGACAAGAGAAGGTCGACTTCAGGGTATGTCTTTACTGTTGCAGTTAGAGCCATTAGTTGGATGTGAAAGTTAAAAACCATTGTTGCTTTATCCACTACAGAAGTAGAATACGTAGCTTCTTCGCATGCTTGCAAAGAGGAAGTTTGGTTGAAAGGTTTGTTTGGTGAGTTTGGAAGGATGCAGGACAAAGTAAAGTTACTTTGTGATAGTCAAAGTGATACTCACTTGGATAAGATTCCAACCTATCATAGTAAGACAAAACATATACCTATCAAGTACCATTTTGTAAGACAGTTCATCAATGAAGGTGGAGTCTCTCTTGAGAAAGTGCATTCAAAAGAAAACTGCACCAACATGTTCACAAAACCAGTACTGTTAGAGAAGCTACGATGGTGCTTGGATTCTCCTGGGTTAAAGAAAAGGTGTAGAACAAAAGAAATGTGAAAGGTATCAGGTAAATTGTTATCAAGGTGGAGATTGTTTAATATGTGATAACAAACAGGACACAAGATATGGTGGTTGTTGCATGAACCTGAATAAGATACGGTACTGCAACTGTTTATTGGTTCATGTAACTGTGTAAATATTTCTATAAATCCATGAAGCCTGTAGAGGCAAGAAGAGTGTGAGTGAGCTATTTCAATATTCATGATTTGAATAATAATACAATCGATGCCTTTGCTTGGTGGATGTAGCCTGAATCTTGGGTGAACCACGTAAATATCAATGTCTTTTAATTCTATGTGACTATGCTCATCTTATGATATTTGTGTTTTTGCATCTGAAAATATAACAAGTGGTATCAGAGCTCTTGGAGATCCGTGAGGCCAGATCTATTGTGGTTATCACGAGTTTATAGAGAGCAGGAGAAGTTTTCGATGGGGGATCGTTGTCTTTGCTATTGCAGATAGGGCTCGACTGAGATCATTGTATGAACCAAATTCCTCTACAAGCTGCATGGGATTGCTGCGTTTTGAAGAGGTTGCGTGGGCGAAGTATTGTGTGGGTGAGGTATCAAAGGTGTGTGATTTTTTTTTTTACTTCTGTGTGGGTGTATATATTGGAGGGAAGGGAGCATTGATCGTCTTCTACCCTTACACACAATTCAATAAATTAAAGTCAGTGTTGAGAACTCTATACATAGAGCACGTCGATCTTCTCTAAATTGATTCACATGTTTTTTATGGAGTGAAAAGGTTTAAGGTATGAGGTTCTTACAGTATTAAGTATTTTAAGGGTGTATTCATATTATATTAAAAAGGTGAATTTGTATTATATGCATATTATAATAAATGCATAAATTCAAGTGGTGAATTTTTAAAAAATGAATCCTTTTAATAAAAGATTTGTATTAAACCTTTTTTATATATTATTAAAAGGTTTTTTGTATTAAATCTTTTTATTGTTCAACATTGAGTAATATCATTCCTCCATATAAGGGCCTTGGTTATTATAAGCAGTGGTGTTTTGGAATGGCGAAGACTCAGAGTGAGAAATTTGAAATCGAGAAGTTCACTGTGAAGAAAACTTTTAAGATATGGAAGGTTAAGATGCAAGATCTCCTCGTGAAACAAGGCATTGCGAAGGTGCTTGTGGGAAAATCGAAGAAACACGTGACCATCATAGATGAAGAGTAGGAATAGATTGATGTGAGAGCACAGAGTGCCATATGTCTGTGTCTAGCCGATGATGTTATGTTCAATATTGTTTCAGAGAAGACAACAGTCGGTTTATGGCTGAAGCTAGAAAGTTTGTATATGATGAAATCCTTGACAAACATGATCTTTCTGAAAAGAAAATTGTACAGTTTGCGCATGAAGGAAGGTATGAAAATAGATGATCATTTAAATGTTTTTAATGCTCTTTTAGTTCAGTTTACCAGCATGGGAGTAAAATTCGAATATGAAGATAAGGCAATTACATTATGGTGTTCTTTTCCCGCGTCATGGGATCACTTTGTTACCTCTATTAGTTTCATAACAACAAAAAATATTGATTTTGATGTTATTGTTGGAGCACTACTGTCTGAGGAAACAAGGAAGAAAACCAATTCAGAAACCTCTACATCTGAGGTGCTAATGGTCAAAGGTAGACCTAAAGAAAGAGGAAATGTTCAAAGGGATTTATCTCAGTCAAAGTTGAAGGGTAGAAAGAGAAATCTTAAGTGATGGTTTTGTCGCAAATCTAGACACCTGAAGAAGAATTGTTGGAAGCGACAACAAGCCTCCAAAGATGACCCTCCAAAAGAAATGAAGGAAGAAAACACAACTGAAACAGGTTCAACAACAAGTTCAGGTATGACTGATGAATTTTTATCAATTATTATTGGTTCACGTCATCATCAAAAGTGGTTATTAGATTATGGTGCTTCAAATCACACATGTCTTCATAGACATTGGTTTATTACTTACCAGTCTATAGATGTTTGATGGAACTATTAAAATACTAACTGATGTGAGACATGTACCTAATCTTAGGAAGAACCTAATTTCTTTGGGAGTATTAGAAACTAGAGGATATAGGATTATTGTTCAAGGCAGAGTTATGAAAGTCTATAAAGGAATCCTACTGGTTATGAAAGCGAAGAAGGTTGGTAACATGTTTCTGTTAGAAGAAAGAACTGAGTCAGACTATGTGACAAAAGTATCTAAGAAAAACAATGATTAGGTTTGACTATGGCATCAACGGTTGGGCCATATGAGTGAACAAGGATTAAGGGTATTGTTTGATCGCAAGTTACTTCCTAGTCTAAAGTCTTTAAAGTTAGAATTATGCAAGCACTGTATTTATGGAAAAAAAAATAGGCATAGATTTAAAGCTGAAAGACACACCAGTGAAGGAATCCTCGATTATATCCATTCTGATGTTTGGGGACCATCCCCTACTATTTCTTATAGAGGATCATCATATCTTGTAACTTTTATAGATGATTTCTCTAGGAAGGTTTGGGTCTATATGTTGAAATTAAAGGCTTATGTGTTTACTGTTTTCAAAAAGTTTATAGATTTAGTGGAAAAGAAAACTGGTAGATCCATTAAATGTTTAAGAACTGATAATGGTGGTGAATTTACGTCAATGGAATTTGAGAACTATTTCAAGGAGTTTGGGATTGATAGGCATAAAACCACTACCTATACTCCTCAGCAGAATGCAGTTTCTGAACTCATGAACAAGACTCTTCTAGAGAGAGCAAGGAGTATGCTAAGTAATGCCAAGTTGCAGCAGGAACTATGGTCATAAGAAGTAACTACAATTTGTTATCTAGTGAATCGATCACCATCAACAACAATTGATTGCAATATTCCTGAAGAGGTATGGAAAGGTCACCCTTGTAATTATTCTAATCTTAAAGTTTTTGGTTGTGAATCCTATTCTCTAATTCTAAAACATTAACGTTCTAAATTAGATCCAAAATAAAAAAGGATTATCTTTGTTGGATATGGTGATTGTCTTAATGGGTACTGGTTGTGGGATCCTACTTTCCACAAGATCACCATTAAAAAAGATGTAATATTTGATGAATCGTCTCTCAACAAATCAGATATAGATGTTCAAATGAAACACGAAGAAGTACCTAAGTATCAACAGATTCAATTTGAAATTACTTCAAATATAGATGAAAGAGGACATGAACAAGTTTATGAAGATGTTCATGAAGAGTTTCCTATAGAGGAAGACATAGTTGATGATAACAATGAACAGAATGTGGCTGAGCCACAAACTTCCCTAACGAGAACTACGTGGGTCACAAATCCTCGAAGAAGGTATGGTGATTTTGTTTCATCAGTTTCTTTTAGTACTAATGATGATGAACCTTCGTGCTATCAAGAAGGTGTGAAGGGTTCTAATAGTCATAAATGGAAAGAAGTAATGAAGGATGAAATGAAGGCATTAGAGAAGAATGCCACATGGGACCTGGTAGAACTTCCAAGAGATAGAAAATTTGTAGGTTGCAAGTGGGTCTACAAGTTGAAGAAGGGTGTTGATGATAAAGTGGAAAGGTGCAAATCAAGGATTCTTGCAAAAGGATATTCTCAGAAAGAATGTATTGACTTTCATGATATTTTTCCACCAGTTGTTAAGATTGTTTCAATTCGAAGTGTGTTAGCATTGGTTGCTTTCCTGATTTGGAGTTGGAGAAGCTAGATGTTAAGACTGCTTTCTTACATGGAGATTTGGATGAGGATATATACATGGAACAACTTGAAGGGTTCGTTCAAAATTGTAGCAAGAAATTTGTTTGACGGATCAAGAAATCATTGTATGGTCTGAGGTAATCACCCAGACGATGGTACAATAAATTTGACTCTTTCATGGTGATCCAGAATTATATAAGGAGTGAGTATGATCATTGTGTCTACTTTAATAAATTGAATAATGGAATATTCATTATGTTAGTATTTTATGTTGACGATATGATGTTAGCAAGAAAAAGCATCACTGGGATCAATAGGTTAAAGGATCATATGGCTAGGACGTTCAATATAAAAGATCTAGGAGCAGCAACGCATATTTTTTGCATGGAGATATTCAGAGACAGGAGGAATGGTAAGATTTGGTTGTCACAACATAAGTATGTTTAGAATATACTTTTAAGGTTTGGTATGAACGATGTGAAACCAATTTCAGTCCCTTTGGATTCCCATTTTAATCTTTCTTCAAGTTTATGTCCTAGTACAAAAGAAGAAAAGGAATATATGTCTCAAATACCATATGGTAATGCAGTAGGAAGTCCAATGTATGTGATGGTTAGTACAAGGCCACACATTTCACATGCAGTTGGGGTTGTCAGCAGGTATATGGAAAATCCATGTAAAGAGCATTGGGAAGCAGTGAAATGGGTGATTCTTTATCTGAGGGGCACAAGTGATTATTGTATCACCTATAATAGTGGTTGTGAATTAGTCTGTGGATATGTTGATTCTGATTTTTTAGGTGATTTGGACAAGAGAAGGTTCACTTCAGGGTATGTCTTTATTGTTGGAGGTGGAGCCATTAGTTGGATGTGTAAGTTACAAACCATTGTTGCTTTATCCACTATAGAAGCAAAATACGTAGCTGGTTCACATGCTTGCAAAGAGGAAGTTTGGTTGAAAGGTTTGTTTGGTGAGTTTGGAAGGATGCAGGACAAAGTAAAGTTACTTTGTGATAGTCAAAGTGATATTCACTTGGCTAAGAATCTAGCCTATCACAATAAAAAAAAACATATACCTATCAAGCTCCATTTTGTAAGACAAGTCATCGATGAAGGTGGAGTCTCTCTTCAGAAAGTGCATTCAAAAGAAAACTACGCTGACATGTTCACAAAACTAGTACTTTTAGAGAAGCTATGATGGTGCTTGGCTTCTCTTGGCTTGTAGAAAAGGTGTTGAACAAAAGAAATGTGCAAGGTATTAGGTAAATTTTTGTCAAGGTGGAGATTGTTCAATATGTGACAAAAAACAGGATGCAAGATCTGGTGGTTGTTGCATGAACTTGAATAAGATACGATAGTGTAATTGTTTATTGGTTTATCTCTTAAATATCTCATATATTGTTAATTTGTTGAAACAAATTCGCTAAAATGGAATGCAACATTTATTGCCAGCAGTTCATGTAACTATGTAAATATTTCTATAAATCCATGAAGCCTATAGAGGCAAGAAGAGTGTGAGTGAGCTATTGTAATCTCTATGATTTTAATAATAATACAATCGATGCCTTCACATGGTGGACATAGATCGAATCTCGGGTGAACCACGTAAATATCAATGTCTTTTAATTCTATGTGACTATGCTCGTCTTATGATATTTGTGTTTCTGCATCTGCAAATATAACAAGTGGTATCAAAGCTGTTGGAGATACGTGAGGCCAGATCTGTTGTGTTAATCACGAGTTTATAGAGAGCAGGAGAAGTTTTCCATGGGGGATCATTATCTTTGCTGTTGCAGACAAGGCACGACTGAGATCATTGTAAGAACCAATTTCCTCTACTGGCTACATGTGATCGCTGCATTTTGGAGAGGCTGCGTGGGAGAAGTATTGCATGGGTGAGGTATCAAAGGTGCGTGAGTTTTTTTTTACTTCCACGTGGGTGTAGATGTTGGAGGGAGAGTTGTTCTGAAGTCATCATTGGGCACCCCTAGGGAAGGGAGTGTTGATCTTCCTCTACACTTACACAATTCAAGAAATTAAAGTCAGTGCTGAGAACTCTATACACAGAGCACGTCGATCTCCTCTAAATTAATTCACATGTTTTTTATGGAGTGAAAAGGTTTAAGGTATGAGGTTCTTATGGTATTAAATATTTTAAGGTTGTATGCATATTATATTAAAAAGGTGAATTTGTATTAAATGAATATTATAATAAATGCATAAATTCAAGTGGTGCATTTTTAAAAAATGAATCCTTTTAATAAAATATTTGTATTAAACCTTTTTAATATATTATTAAAAGGTTTTTTGGATTAAACCCTTTTATTGTTGAACATTGAGTAATATCATTCCTCCATATAAGGGCCTTGGTTATTATAAGCAGTGGTGTTTTGGAATGGAGAAGACGCAGAGTACCAAATTCGAAATCGAGAAGTTCATTGTCAAGAAAACTTTTGAGATCTGGAAGGTTAAGATGAAAGATCTGCTCGTGCAACAAGTCATTGCGAAGGTGCTTGTGGGAAAATCGAAGAAACACGTGACCATCATAGATGAAGAGTAGGAATAGATCGATGCGAGAGCACAGAGTGTCATACGCCTGTGTTTGGTCGATGATGTTCTATTCAACATTGTTTCAGAGAAGACAACAGTCAGTTTATGGTCGAAGCTAGAAAGCTTGTATATGACGAAATCCTTGACAAACATGATCTTTCTGAAAAGACAATTGTACAGTTTGTGCATGAAGGAAGGTATGAAAATAGTTGATCCTTTAAATCTTTTTAATGTTCTTTTAGTTTACTTGACCAGCATGGGAGTCAAATTCAAATCTAAAGATAAGGAAATTACATTATTGTGTTCTTTGCCCGCTTCATGGGATCACTTTGTTACCTCTATTAGTTTCATAAAAGCAAAAAGTATTGATTTTGATGTTATTGTTGGAGCACTACTGTCTGAGGAAACAAGGAAGAAAACCAATTCAGAAACCTCTACATCTGAGTTGAGGATGGTCAGAGGCAGACCTAAAGAAAGAGGAAATGTTCAGAGGGATTTCTCTCAATCAAAGTCGAAGGGTATAAAGAGCAAGCTTAAGTGTTGGTTTTGTGGAAAATTTGGACACCTAAAGAAGGATTGTTGGAAGCGACAACAAGCCTCCAAAGATGACCCTCCAAAAGAAATGAAGGAAGAAAACACAACTGAAACATGTTCAACAACAAGTTCAGGTATTACTGATGAAGTTTTATCAATTATTATTGGTTCACGTCATGATCAAAAGTGGTTATTAGATTATGGTGCTTCAAATCACATGTGTCTTCATAGACACTAGTTTATTACTTACCATTCTATAGATGATGGAATAGTTACATGGTAAATGATATATCATGTAAAGTTGTGGGAGTTGGTATCATTCGAATTAAGATGTTTGATGGAATTGTTAAAATACTAACTGATGTGAGACATGTACCTAAGCTTAGGAAGAACCTAATTTATTTGGGAGTCTTAGACACTGGAGGATATAAGAGTATTGTTCAAGGTGGAGTTATGAAAGTCTATAAAGGAATCCTACTGGTTATGAAAGCGAAGAAGGTTGGTAACATGTTTCTGTTAGAAGGAAGAACTGAGTCAGATCATGCGACAATGGTATCTAAAAAAAGCAATGATTCTGTTCGACTATGGCATCAACAGTTGGGCCATATGAGCGAACAAGGATTAAGGGTATTATCCGATCGCAAGTTACTTCCTATTCTAAGTCTTTAAAGTTAGATTTCTGCAAGCACTATATTTATGGAAAAAAAAAATAGGCATAGATTTAAAACCGAAAGACACACCAGTGAAGGAATCCTCGATTATATCCATTCTTATGTTTAGGGACCTTCCCCTACTATTTTGTATGGAGGATCATCATATTTTGTAACTTTTATAGATGATTTCTCTAGGAAGGTTTGGGTCTATATGTTGAAATTAAAGGATGATGTGTTTATTGTTTCCAAGTAGTTTAGAGATTTAGCGGAAAAGAAAACCGGTAGATCCATTGAATGTTTAAGAAATGATAATGGTGGTGAATTTATGTCAATGGAATTTGAGAACTATTTCAAGGAATTTGGGATTGATAGGAATAAAACCATTGCCTATACTCCTCAGCACAATGCAGTTTCTGAATGCATGAAGAAGACTCTTCTAGAGAGAGAAAGGAGTATGTTAAGTAATGCCAACTTGCAGTAGGAACTATGGTCAGAAGAAGTAACTACAAATTGTTATCTAGTGAATCGATCATCATCAACAACAATGGAATGAAATATTCCTAAAGAGGTATGGAAAGGTCACCCTTCTAATCTTAAATTTTTTGGTTGTGAATCCTATTCTCTAATTCTGAAACATCAGCGTTCTAAATTAGATCCAAAATAAAAAAGGATTATCTTTGTTGGATATGGTGATTGTATTAAGGGGTACTAGTTGTGGGATCCTACTTCCCACAAGATCACCATTAACAGAGATAGATGTTCAAAGGAAACAGGAAGAAGTACCTAAGTATCAACAGATTCAGTTTGAAATCACTTCAAATACAGATGAAAGGCGACATGAACAAGTTTATGAAGATGTTCATGAAGAGTTTCCTGCAGAGGAAGACATGGTTTATGATAACAATCAATAGAATGTGGTTGAGCCACAAACTTCCCTAAGGAGAACTATGCGGGTCATAAATCCTCGAAGAAGGTATGGTGATTTTGGTTCATCAGTTTCTTTCAGTAATAATGATGATGAACCTTCGTGCTATCAAGAGGGTGTGAAGGGTTCTAACAATGATAAATGGAAATAAGAAATGAGGGATGAAATGAAGGCATTAGAGAAGAATGCCACATGGAACCTAGTAGAACTTCCAAGAGACAGAAAATATATAGGGTGCAAGTGGGTCTACAAGCTGAAGAAGGGTGTTTATGATAATGTGGAAAGGTACAAAGGAAGGCTAGTTGTGAAAGGATATTCTCAGAAAGAAGGTATTGACTTTCATGATATTTTTTCAACAATTGTTAAATTTGTTTCAATTCGAAGTGCGTTAGCATTGGTTGCTTTACTGTATTTGGACTTGGAGAAGCTAGATGTTAAGACCTATTTTTTACATGGATATTTGGATGAGGATATATACATGGAAAAACATGAAGGGTTCGTTCAGAATTGCAACAATAAATTTGTTTGCAGTCTCAAGAAATCAATGTATGGTCCGAGGCAATCACCCAGACAATGGTACACGAAATTTGACTCTTTCATGGTGAGCCAGAATTATACAAGGATTGAGTATGATCATTGTGTCTACTTTACTAAATTCAAAAATGGCATATTCATTATCTTAGTATTGTATGCTGACGATATTCTTTTAGCAAGAAAAATCATAACTGAGATCAACAGGTCAAAGGCTCAGAGTTCTAGGATGTTCGATATGAAAGATCTAGTAGAAGAAAGGAAGATTTTAGGCATGGAGATATTTAGAGACAGGAGGCATGGTAAGATTTTTTTGTCACATGAGAAGTGTGTTGAGAATATACTTTTGAGGTTTGGTATGAACGATGTGAAACCAGTTTCAGTCCCTTCGGCTTCCCATTTTAAGCTTTCTTCAAGTTTATGTCCTAGTAAAAAGGAAGAAAAGGAATATATGTCTCGAATACCATATGTTAATGAAGTAGGAAATATAATGTATGATATGGTTAGTACAAGGCCATACATTTGAAATGCAGTTGGGATTGTTAGTAGGTATATGGAAAATCTAGGTAAAGAGCA
>JASDQU010109393.1:62545-123049 GCA_032191745.1 Picea mariana
AGGAAGAAAAGGAATATATGTCTCGAATACCATATGTTAATGAAGTAGGAAATATAATGTATGATATGGTTAGTACAAGGCCATACATTTGAAATGCAGTTGGGATTGTTAGTAGGTATATGGAAAATCTAGGTAAAGAGCACTAGGAGGCAGTGAAATGGGTGCTTCGATATCTGAGGGGAACAAGTGATTACTGTATCACCTATAACAAGAGAAGGTCGACTTCAGGGTATGTATTTATTATTACAGGTGGAGCCATTAGTTGGATGTCAAAGCTACAAAAAGTTGTTGCTTTATCCACTACAGAGGCAAAATACATAGCTGCTTCACATGCTTGCAAAGGGGCAGTTTGGTTGAAAGGTTTGTTTGGTGAGTTTGGAAGGATGCATGACAAAGTAAAGTTACTTTGTGATTGTCAAAGTGCTATTCTCTTGGATAATAATCCATCCTATCATAGTAAAACAAAACATATACTATCAAATACCATTTTTTAAGACAAGTCATCGATGAAGGTGGAGTCTCTCTTGAGAAAGTGCATACAAAAGAAAACTACACATACATGTTCACAAAACCACTACTATTAGAGAATCTATGATGGTGCTTGGCTTCTCTTGGCTTGCAGAAAAGGTGATAAAAAAAATAAATGAACAAGGTATCATGTAAATTGTTGTCAAGGTGGAGATTATTGAATATGTGACAATGAACAGGATGCAAGATCCGGTGGTTGTTTCATTAACCTGAATAGGATACGGTAGGTCAATTATTTATTGGTTTATCTCATAAATCTCTCATATATTTTTAATTTGTTGAAACAAATTTTATAAAATGGAATGCAATATTTATTTCCAATAGTTCATGTAACTGTGTAAATATTTCTATAAATCCATGAAGCCTAGAGAGGCAAGAGGAGTCTGAGTGAGTTGTGGTAATCTCCATGATCTAATTAATAAGACAATCGATGCCTTCACTTGGTGGACGTAGCCCGAATATTGGGTGAACCACGTAAATCTCTGTGTCTTTTAATTTTTTGCGACTATGCTCGTCTTATGATATTTGTGTTTCCACATCTGCAAATATAGAAAGTGGTATCAGAGTTGTTGGAGATACATGAGGCTAGATCTGTGGTGTTGATCGTGAGTTAGGAGAAGTGCAAGATGAGGGATCATTGTCTTTGTTGTTGCAAACTGGGCGCGACTGAGATCATTGTATGAACCAAATTCCCTTACAGGTTGCGTCAGATCACTACATTTCGGAGAGATTTCATCGGTGGGGTATCAAAGGTGCATGAGTTTTTTTTTTACTTCCCCGTGGGTGTAGATATTGAAGGGAGCATTGTTCCCAAGTCAGCGTTTGGCGCCCTCGGGGAAGCGAGCGTTGATCCTCCTCTGCCCTTATGCAATTCAAGATATTAAAGTCAGCACTGAGAACTCTATACACAGAGCACGTCGGTCTCCTCTAAATTAATTCGCATGTTTTTTATGGAGTGAAAAGGTTTAAGGTATGAGGTTCTTACGGTATTAAATATTGTAAGAGTGTATACATACTATATTAAAAATGTGAATTTCTATTATATGCATATTATAATAAATGCATAAATTCAAGTGGTGAATTTTTAAAATGTGAATCCTTTTAATAAAATATTTTTATTAAACTTTTTTTATATATTATTAAAAGGTTTTCTGGATTAAACCTTTTATTCTTCAACATTGAGTAAGATCATTCCTCCATATAAGTTCCTTGTTTATTATAAGCAGTGGTGTTTTTGAATGGCGAAGACATACAGTGCGAAATTTGAAATCGAGAAGTTCACTGGCAAGAAAAATTTTGAGATCTCGAAAGTTAAGATGCAATATCTGCTCATGCAACAAGGCGTTGTGAAGGAACTTGTGGGAAAATCGAAGAAATTCGTGACCATCACAGATGAAGAGGGGGAAGAGATCAATGTGAGAGCATAGAGTGCCATACGTCTTTGCTTGGCAGATGATGTTCTATTCAACATTGTTTCAGAGAAGACATTAGTCGGTTTATGGACGAATATGGAAATCTTGTCTATGAAAAAATCCTTGACGAACAGGATGTTTCTGAAAATACAATTGTACAGTTTGTGCATGAAGGAAGGTATGAAAATAGGTGATCATTTAAAAAAATTTAATGCTCTTTTAGTTCAGTTGACCAACATGGAATAAAATTCGAATCTGTAGATAAGAAAATTACATTATTTTCTTCTTTGCCCACATCATGGGATCACTTTGTTACCTCTATTAGTTTCAGCACAACAAAAAGTATTGAGTTTGATGTTATTGTTGGAGCACTACTGTCTGAGGAAACAAGGAAGAAAACCAATTCAGAAAACTCTACATCTGAGGCGATGATGGTTAGAGGTAGACCTAAAGAAAGAGGACATGTTTAGAGGGATTTCTCTCGTTCAAAGTTGAAGGGAAGAAAGAGCAAGCTTAAGTGATCATTTTGTGGAAAATCTGGACACATGAAGAAGGATTGTTGGAAGCGACAACAAGCCTCCAAAGATGACCCTCCAAAATAAATGAAGGAAGCAAACGCAACTGAAACAGGTTCAACAACAGATTCAGGTATGACTGATGAAGTTTTATCAATTAGTATTGGTTCACGTGATGATCAACAGTAGTTATTAGATTCTGGTGCTTCAAATAACATGTGTCTTCATAGACACTGGTTTATTACATACCAGTATATAGATGATGGAATAGTTTACATGGGAAAGGATATATCATGTAAATTTGTGGGAGTTGGTAGCATTCGAATTATGATGTTTGATGGAACTGTTAAAATACTAACTGATGTGAGACATGTACCCGAGCTTATGAAGAACCTAATTTCTTTTGGAGTCTTAGACACTGGAAGATATAAGAGTATTGTTCTAGGTGGAGTTATGAAAGTATACAAAGGAATCCTACTGGTTATGAAAGTGAAGAAGGTTGGTAACTTGTTTCTGTTAGAAGGAAGAACTGATTCAGAGCATGTGACAACAGTATCTGAGAATGACAGTGATTTTGTTCGACTGCGGCATCAACGATTGGGCCATATGAGTGAACAAGGATTAAAGTTATTATATGATCATATGTTACTTCCTACACTAAAGTCTTTAAAGTTAGATTTATGCAAGCACTGTATTTATGGAAAACAAAATAGGCAGAGATTTAAAACCAGAAGACACACCAGTGAAGGAATCCTCGATTATATCCATTTTGATGTGTGGGGACCATCCCTTACTATTTCTTAAGGAGGATCATCATATTTTGTAACTTGTATCGATGATTTCTCTAGGAAGGTTTGGGTCTATATGTTGAAAGGAAAGGCTGATGTGTTTACTATTTTCAAGCAGTTTAGATCTTTAGTGGAAAAGAGCATTGGTAGATCCATTAAATGTTTAAAAACTGATAATGGTGGTCAATTTACATCAATGTAATTAGAGAACTATTGCAAGGAGTTTGGGATTGATAGGCATAAAAACACTACCTATACTCCTCAGTAGAATGGAGTTGTTGAACGCATGAATGGGACTCTTCTAGAGAGAGCAAGGAGTATGCTAAGTAATGCCAAATTGCAGGAGGAACTATGGGAAGAAGAAGTAACTACAACTTGTTATCTGGTGAATCGATCACCATCAACAAAAATAGAATGCAGGATTCCTGAAGAGGTATGGAAAGGTCACCCTTGTAATTATTCTAATCTTAAAGTTTTTGGTTGTGAATCCTATGCTCTAATTCCGAAACATCAATGTTCTAAAATAGATCCAAATTAGATCACAGCAAGAAATTTGTTTGTAGGCTCAAGAAATCATTGTATGGTCTGTGGCAGTCACCCATACAATGGTACAAGAAATTTGACTCTTTCATGGTGAGCCATAATTATACAAGGAGTGAGTATGATCATTGTGTCTACTTTAAGAAATTGAATAATGGCATATTCATTATCTTAGTATTGTACATGTTGATGATATGATTTTAGCAAGAAAAATCATAACTGAGATCAATAGGTTAAAGGCTCAGATGGCTAGGATGTTTGATATGAAAGATCTAGGAGCAGCAAGGCAAATTTTGGGCATGGAGATATTCAGAAATAGGAGGAATGCTAAGATTTGGTTGTCACAATAGAAGTATGTTTAGGACATACTTTGAGGTTTGGTATGAACGATGTGAAACCAGTTTCAGTCCCTTTGGCTTCCCATTTTAATATTTCTTGAAGTTTATGTCCTAGTACAAAAGAAGAAAAGGAATATATGTCTCGCATAACATATGCTAATGCAGTAGGAAGTCTAATGTATACGATGGTTAGTACAAAGCCATACATTTCACATGCAATTGGGCTTGTCAGCAGGTATATTAAAAATACAGGTAAAGAGCACTGGGAAGCAGTGAAATGGGTGCTTCAGTATCTAAGGAGCACAAGTGACTATTGTATCACCTATAACAATGGTTGTGAATTAGTCCGTGGATATGTTGATTCTGATTTTGCAGGTGATTTAGACAAGAGAAGGTCAACTTCAGGGTAAGTCTTTACTCTTGTAGATGGAGCCATTAGTTGGATTTCAAAGCTACAGAACATTGTTTCTTTATCCACTACAGAAGCAGAATGTGTAGCTGTTTCACATGCTTACAAAGAGGTAGTTTGGTTGAAAGGATTGTTTGGTCAGTTTGGAAGGATATAGGACAAAGTACAGTTAATTTGTGATAGTCAAAGTGTTATTCACTTGGATCAGAATCTAGCCTATCACAGTAAAACAAAACATATACCTATCAAGTACCATTTTGTAAGACAGGTCATCGATGAATGTGGAGTCTCTCTTGAGAAAGTTCATACAAAAGAAAACTGTGCATACATGTTTACAAAACCAGTGCTGTTAGAGAATCTATGATGGTGCTTGGCTTATCTTGGCTTGCTGAAAATGTGATGAACAAAAGAAATGAGCAAGGTATCAGGTAAATTATTGTCAAGGCGGAGATTGTTGAATATGTTACAACGAATAGGATGCAAGATCCAGTGGTTGTTGCATGAACCCGAATAGGATATGGTAGTGCAACTGTTTATTGGTTTATCTCATAAATCTCTCATATATTGTTAATTTATTGAAACAAATTTGCCAACTTGAAATGCAACATTTATTGCCAGCGGATCATTTAATTGTGTAAATATTGCTATAAATCCATGAAGCCTAGAGAGACAACAGGAGTGTGAGTGAACTCCTATAATCTCCATGATATGAATAGTAAGAAAACTAATGCCTTCTCTTGGTTGACATAGACCAAATCTTGGGTGAACCACGTAAATATCTGTGTCTTTTAATTCTGTGTGACTATGCTCATCTTATGATATTTGTGTTTCTGTATCTGCAAATATAACAAGTGGTATCAGAGCTGTTGGAGATCCATGAGGCTAGATTTGTGGTGTTGATCACGCATTTATAGAGAGAAGGAGCAGTTCCAGATGGGGGATCATTGTCTTTGCTGCTACAAAAGGGGCGCGACCGAGATCGCTATATGAACCAAATTCCTCTACAGGCTGCATGGGATCATTGCGTTTTGGAGAGGCCGTGTGGGCGAAGTATTGTGTGGGTGAGGTATCATAGGTGCGTGAGATTTTTTTTACTTCCGCCTGGGTGTAGATATTGGAGGGAGCGTTGTTCCCAGTCCAGCGTTGGGCGCCCCTAGGGAAGAGAGAATTGATCCTCCTCTACCCTTATGCAATTCATGAAATTAAAGTCAGCATTGAGAACTCTATACACAGAGCTCGCCGATCTCCTTTAAATTAATTCACATCTTTTTTATGGAGTGAAAAGGTTTAAGGTATGAGGTTATTACAGTATTAAATATTGTAAGGGTGAATGCATATTATATTAAAAAGGTGAATTTGTATTATATGAATATTATAGTAAATGAATAAATTCAAGTGGTGAATTTTTAAAAAGTGAATCCTTTTAATAAAAGTTTTTTATTAAACCTTTTTTTATATATTATTAAAAGGTTTTTTGGATTAAACCTTTTTATTGTTCAATATTGAGTAAGATCGTTCCTCCATATAAGGGACTTCGTTATTATAATCAGTGGTGTTTTGGAATGGCGAAGACACAGACTGCCAAATTCGAAATTGAGAAGTTCACTAGTAAGAACAATTTTGAGATTTGGATGGTTAAGATGCAAGATCTTCTCGTGCAACAAGGCGTTGCGAAGGTGCTTGTGGGAAAATCGAAGAAACCCATTACCATCACAAATGAAGAGTGGGAAGATATCAGTGTGAGAGCACATAGTACCATATGTCTGTGCTTGGTCGATGATGTTTTGTTCAACATTGTTTCAAAGAAGACAACAGTCGTTTTATGGATGAAGCTCGAAAGCTTGTATATGCTGAAATCCTTGATGAACATGATCTTTCTGAAAATCCAATTGTATAGTTTGTGCATGAAGGAAGGTACAAAAATAACCGATCGTTTAAATGTTTTTAATGCTCTTTAAGTTCAGTTGACCAGTATGGGAGTAAAATTTGAATCTGAATATAAGGCAATTACGTTATTGTGTTGTTTTCCTGCTTCATGGGATCGCTTTGTTACCTCTATTAGTTTCAGCACAACAAAAAGTATTGAGTTTGATGTTATTGTTGGTGCACTACTGTCTAAGGAAACAAGGAAAAAAACCAATTCAAAAACCTCTACATATGAGGTGATGGTGGTCAGAGGCAGACCTAAAGAAATAGGACATGTTCAGAGGGATTTATCTCAGTAAAAGTCGAAGGGAAGAAAAAGAAATCTTAAGTGATGGTTTTGTGGAAAATCTAGACACCTGAAGAAGGATTGTTGGAAGTGACAACAAGCCTCCAAAGATGACCCTCCAAAAGAAATGAAGGAATCAAACGCAACTGAAACAGGTTCATCAATAGGTTCATGTATGTCTGATGATGTTTTATCAATTAGTATTGGTTCACATCATGATCAACAATGGTTATTAGATTCTGGTTCTTCAAATCACATGTGTCTTCATACACACTGGTTTATTACTTACCAATCTATAGATGATGGGATAGTTTACATGGGAAATTATATATCATGTAAAGTTGTGGGAGTTGATGGCATTCGAATTAAGATGTTTGGTGGAACTGTTAAAATACTAAATGTGTGAGACATGTACTTGAGCTTAGGAAGAACCTAATTTCTTTGGGAGTTTTAGACACTAGGGTATATAAGAGTATTTTTCAAGGTGGAGTTATGAAAGTATACACAGGAATCCTACTGGTTATGAAAGCAAAGAAGGTTGGTAACATGTTTCTGTTAGAAGGAAGAACTGAGTCATATCATGAGAAAACGGTATCTGAGAATGACAGTGATTCCGTTCGACTGTGGCATCAACGGTTGGGCCATATGAGCAAACAAGGATTAAAGGTATTATCTGATCGCAAGTTACTTCCTAGTCTAAAGTCTTTAAAGTTAGATTTCTACAAGAACTGTATTTATGGAAAACATAATAGGAAGATATTTACAACCGGAAGACACACCAGTGAAGGAATCATTGATTATATCCATTCTGATGTTTGGGGACCATCCACTACTATTTTGTATGGAGGATCATCATATTTTGTAGCTTTTATAGATGATTTCTCTAGGAAGGTTTGGGTCTATATGTTAAAAGGAAAGGATGATGTGTTTACTATTTTCAAGAAGTTTAAAGATTTAGTGGAAAAGAGCACTAGTATATCCATTAAATGTTTAATAGCAGATAATGGTGATGAATTTATGTCAATGTAATTTCAGAACTATTGCAAGGAGTTTGGGATTTATAGGCATAAAACCACTACCTATACTCCTCAGTAGAATGGAGTTGTTGAACACATGAACAAGACTCTTCTAAAGAGAGAAAGGAGTATGCTAAGTAACGCCAACTTGCAGCAGGAACTATGGGTAGATGCAGTAACTACAACTTGTTATCTGGTGAATTGATCATCATCATCAACAATAGAATGCAAGATTCCTGAAGAGGTATGGAAAGTTCACCCTTGTAATTATTCTAATCTTAAAGTTTTTGGTTGTGAAACCTATTCTCTAATTACGAAACATCAACATTCTAAATTAGATCGAAAATAAAAAAGGCTTATCTTTGTTGGATATGGTGATGGTATTAAGGGGTATAGTTTGTGGGATCCTAATGCCCACAAGATCACCATTAACAAAGATGTAATATTTGATTAATCATCTCTCATCAAATCAGATATAGATGTTCAAATGAAATAGGAAGAAGTACGTAAGTATCAATAGATTTAGTTTGAAACCACTTCAAACACAGATGAAAGAGGACATGAACAAGTTTATGAAGATGTTCATGAAGAGTTTCCTGTAGAGGAAGACATGGTTGATGATAACAATGAACATAATGTGGATGACCACAAACTTCCGTAAGGAGATCTACGCGGGTCAGAAATCCTCCAGGAAGGTAGATGGTTTTATTTCGTCAGTTTCTTTTAGTACTAATGATGATTAAACTTTGTGCTATAAGAAAATTGTGAAGGGTTCTGACAGTGATAAATGTAAGGAGGCAATGAAGGATGAAATGAAGACATTAGAGAAGAAGGGTGTTGATGATAAAGTGGAACGGTACAAAGAAAGGTTTGTTGTGAAAGGATATTCTCAGAAAGAAGGTATTGAGTTTTATGAGATTTTTTCACTAGTTGTTAAGATTGTTTCAATTTGAAGTGTGTTAGCCTTGCTTACATTACTTGGTTTGGAGTTGGAGTAGCTAGATGTTAACAGTGCTTTCTTACATGGAGATTTGGATGAAGAGATCTACATGGAACAACCTGAAGGGTTCGTTCCAAACCACAACAAGAAATTTTTTGGAGGCTGAAGAAATCATTGTATGGTCTGAGGGAGTTGCCCAGACATTGGTACAAGAAATTTGACTCTTTCATGGTGAGACAGAATTATACAAGGAGTGAGTATGATCATTGTGTCTACTTTAAGAAATTGAATAATGGAATATTAATTATCTTAGTATTGTATGTTGATGGTATTCTTTTAGCAAGAAAAATCATAACTAAGATCAACAGGTTAAAGGCTCAGATGGCTAGGACAGTCAATATGAAAGATCTAGGAGTAGAAAGGTAGATTTTGGGCATGGAGATATTTAGAGAAAAGAGGAATTGTAAGCTTTCGTTGTTACAACATAATTATGTTGAAAAGATACTTTTTAGGTCTGGTATGAACGGTGTGAAACCAGTTTCAGTCCATTTGGCTTCTCATTTTAAGATTTCTTCAAGTTTATGTCCTAGTACAAAAGAAGAAAAGGAATATATGTCTTGAATACCATATGATAATGCAGTAGGAAGCCTAATGTATGTGATGGTTAGTAAAAGGCTAGACATTTCACATGTAGTTGGGGTTGTCAGCAGGTATATGGAAAATCCAGGTAAAGAGCACTGGGAAGTAGTGAAATGGGTGCTTCAATATTTGAGGGGCACAAGCAATTAGTATATCACCTATAACATTGGTATTCAATTAGTCTGTGGATATGTTGATTCTTATTTTGCAGGTGATTCTGACAAGAGAAGGTCGACTTCAGGGTATGTCTTTACTCTTGCAGGTGGAGCCATTAGTTGGATGTCAAACCTACAGAACATTGTTTCTTTATCCACTATAGAAGCATAATATGTAGCTACTTCACAAGCTCAAAAAGAGGTAGTTTTTTTGAAAGGTGTGTTTGGTGAGTTTAGAAGGATGTAGGACAAAGTAAAGTTACTTTTTGATAGTCAAAGTGTTATTCACTTGGCTAAGAATCCATCCTATCGGAGTAAAAGAAAACATATACCTATCAAGTACCATTTTGTAAGATAGGTCATCAATGAAGGTGGAGTCTCTCTTGAGAAAGTGAATACAAAAGAAAACTGCGTAGACATGTTCACAAAACCGCTACTGTTAGAGAATATACAATTGTGCTTGCCTTCTCTTGGCTTGCAGAAAAGGTGATGAACAAAAGAAATGAGAAAGGTATTAGGTAAATTGTTGTCGAGGTGGAGATTGTTGAATATGTGACAATGAACAGGACGCAAGATCCGGTGGTTGTTGCATGAATCCGTATAGGATACGATAGTGCAACTATTTATTGGTTTATATAATAAATTTATCATATATTGTTAATTTGTTGAAACAAATTTTCCAAAATGGAATGCAACATTTATTGCCAACAGTTCATGTAACTATGTAAATATTGCTATAAATCCATGAAGCCTAGAGAGGCAAGAGGAGTGTGAGTGAGCTGTTGTAATATCCATGATTTGAATAATAATACAATTGATGCCTATGCTTGGTGGAAGTATCCCAAATCTTGGGTGAACCATGTAAATCTCTTTGTCTTTTAATTATGTTTGACAATGCTCATCTTATGATATCTATGTTTCCACATTTGCAAATATAACAAGTGTTATCAGAGCTGTTAGAGATCTATGAAGCCAAATTTGTGGTGTTGATTGCAAGTTTATAGAGAGTCATAGAAGTGCCAGATGGGGGATTGTTGTCTTTGTTGTTGCAAACAGGGCGCGACTGAGATCGTTGTATGAACCAAATTCCTCTATAGACTGTGTGGGATCACTGTGTTTTGGAGAGGTTGTGTGGGAGAATTATTGCATGGGAGAAGTATTGCATAGGTGAGGTATCAGAGGTGCTCTATTTTTTTTTTATTCCCACGTGGGTGCAGATATTGGAGGAAGCGTTGTTCTGAATCCAGCGTTGGGCGCCCCTAGGGAAGGGAGCGTTGATCTTCCTCTTCCGTTATGCAATTCAAGAAATTAAAGTCAGCGCTGAGAACTCTATACACAAAGCACATCGATATCCTGAAAGAGAAAGCTTAAGTGTTGGTTTTGTGGCCAATCTGGACACCTGAAGAAGGATTGCTGGAAGTGACAACAAGCCTCCAAAGATGACCCTCCAAAAGAAATGAAGGAAGCAAACGCAACTGAAACAGGTTCAGGTATGACTGATGAAGTTTTATCAATTAGTATTGGTTAACGTCATGATCAACAGTGGTTATTAGATTCCGATGCTTCAAATCATATGTGTCTCCATAGACACTGGTTTATTACTTACCATTCTATAGATGATGGAATATTTTACATGGGAAATGATATATCATGTAAACTTGTGGGAGTTGGTAACATTCGAATTAAGATGTTTGATGGAACTTTTAAAATACTAACTGATGTGAGAAATGTACCTGAGCTTATGAAGAACCTAAATTCTTTCGGAGTCTTAGAGACTGGAGGATATAAGAGTATTGTTCAAGGTGTAGTTATGAAGTTGTACAAAGGAATCCTACTGGTTATGAAAGAGAAGAAGGTTGGTAACAGGTTTTTGTTAAAAGGAAGAACTAAATCAAATCATGTGACATCGGTATCTAAGAATGACAACGATTCTGTTCAAATATGACATCAACGGTTGGGCCATATGGCCGAACAATGATTAAAGGTATTATCTGATCACAAGTTACTTCCTAGTCTAAAGTCTTTAAAGTTAAATTTATGCAAGCATTGTATTTATGGAAAATAGAATAGGTAGAGATTTAAAACCGAAAGACACACCAGTGAAGGAATCCTCGATTATATCCATTTGGATGTTTGAGGACCATCCCCTACTATTTCATTTGGAGGATCATAATATTTTGTAACTTTTATAGATGATTGCTCTAGGAAGGTTTGGATCTATATGTTGAAAGGAAAGGCTGATTTGTTTACTATTTCCAAGCAGTTTAGAGCTTTAGTGGAAAAGAGCACGAGTAGATCCATTAAATGTTTAATAACTAATAATGGTGGTGAATTTACGTCAATGGTATTTGAGAACTATTGCAAGGCATTTGGGATTGATAGGCATAAAACCACTACCTATACTCCTCAACAGAATGCAGTTGTTGAACGCATGAACGAGACTCTTCTAGAGAGAGCAGGGAGTATGCTAAGTAACGCCAACTTGCAACAGGAACTATGGGAAGAAGCAGTAACTATAGCTTTTTATCTGGTGAATCGATCACCATCAACAACAATAGAATGTAATATTCCTGAAGAGGTATGGAAAGGTCACCCTTGTAATTATTCTAATATTAAAGTTTTTGGTTGTGACACCTATGCTCTAATTCTGAAACATCAGCATTCTAAATTAGATCCAAAATAAAAAAGGCTTATCTTTGTTGGATATGGTGATGGTATTAAGGGGTACAGGTTGTGGGATCCTACTTCCCACAAGATCACCATTAACAGAGATGTAATATTTGATGAATCATCTGTGATCAAATCAGATATAGATTTTCAAATGAAACAAGAAGAAGTACCTAAGTATCAACAGATTATGTTTGAAGCCACTTCAAATACAGATGAAAGAGGACATGGATACGTTTATGAAGATTTTCATGGATTTTCCTACACAGGAAGACATGGTTGATGATAACAATTAATAGAATGTGGATGAGCCAAAAAAATCCCTAAGGAGATCTACGCGGGTCAGAAATCCTCCAAGAAGGTATGATGATTTTGTTTCATTAGTTTCTTTGAGTACTAATGATGATGAAACTTCATGCTATAAGGACGCTATGAAGGTTTATAACAATGATAAATGGAAAGAAGCAATGAAAAATGAAATCAAGGCATTAGAGAAGAATTCCACATGGGACCTGGTAGAACTTCCAAGAGACAGAAAATATGTAGGTTACAAGTGGGTCTACAAGCTAAAGAAGGGTGTTGATGATAAATTCGAAAGGTACAAAACAAGGCTAGTTGTGAAAGGATATTCTTAGAAAGAAGGTATTGACTTTCATGAGATATTTTCACCAGTTGTTAAGATTGTTTCAATTCAAAGTGTGTTATCATTGGTTTCTTTACTTGATTTGCAGTTGGAGAAGCTAGATGTTGAGACTTCTTTCTTACATGGAGAATTGGATGAGGATATCTACATGGAAAAACCTGAAGGGTTCATTCAGAATCACAACAATAAATTTGTTTACAGGATCAAGAAGTCATTGTATGGTCTGAGGCAGTCTCCCAGACAATGGTACAATAAATTTGACTCTTTCATGGTGAGCCAGAAGTATACAAGGAGTGAGTATGATCATTGTGTCTACTTTAAGAAATTGAATAATGGCATATTCATTATCTTAGTATTGTATGTTGACAATATGCTTTTAGCAAGCAAAAGCATAACTGAGATCAATAGATTAAAGGCTCAGATGGCTAGGATGTTTGATATGAAAGATCTAGGAGCAACAAGAAAGATTTTGGGCATGGAGATACTCAGAGACAGGAGGAATGGTAAGATTTGGTTGTCACAACAGAAGTATGTTGAGAAGTTACTTTTGAGGTTTGGTATGAATGATGTGAAACCAATTTCAGTATCTTTGGATTCCCATTTTAATCTTTCTTCAAGTTTATGTCCTAGTACAAAAGAAGAAAAGGAATATATGTCTCGAATACCATATGCTAATGTAGTAGGAAGTCTAATGTATGCAATGGTTAGTACAAGGCCAAACATTTCACATGCAGTTGAGGTTGTCTGCAGGTATATGGGAAATCCAGGTAAAGATCACTGGGAAGCAGTGAAATGGGTGCTTCGGTATATGAGGGGCACAAGTGATTACTGTATCACCTATAATAGTGATTGTGAATTACTCTGTGGATATGTTGATTCTGATTTTGCAGGTGATTTGGAAAAGAGAAGGTCAACCTAAGGGTATGTATTTACTCTTGTAGGTGGATGCATTATTTGGATGTCAAATCTACATAACATTGTTTGTTTATCCACAACATAAGCAAAATACGTAGTAGCTTCACATGCTTGCAAAGAGGCAGTTTGGTTGAAAGGTTTGTTTGGTGAGTTTGGAAGGATGCGGGACAAAGTAAAGTTACTTTGTGATAGTCAAAGTGATATACACTTGGCTAAGAATCCAGTCTATCATAGTAAAACAAAACATATACCTATCAAGTACCATTTTGTAAGATAGGTCATCGATGAAGGTGCAGTCTCTCTTGAGAAAGTGCATACAAAAGAAAACTGCACAAACATGTTCACAAAACTAGTACTATTAGAGAAGCTACAATGGTGCTTGGCTTCTCTTGGCTTCCAGAAAAGGTGATGAACAAAATATATGAGCAAGGTATGAGGTAAATTGTTGTCAAGGTGGATATTGTTGAATATGTGACAACGAACAGGATGCAAGATCCGGTGGTTGTTGCATGAACCAGAATAAGATATTTTAGTGCAATTGTTTATTGGTTTATCTCATAAATCTCTCATATATTGTTAATTTGTTCATACAAATTTTCTAAAATGGAATGCAACATTTATTGCCAGCAATTCATGTAACTATGTAAATATTGCTATAAATCCATGAAGCCTGGAGAGGCAAGAGGAGTGTGAGTGAGCTGATGTAATATCCATGATCTGAATAATAATACAACCGATGCATTCGCTTGGTGGAAATAGCCCAAATATTGGGTGAACCACGTAAATCTCTGCGTCTTTTAATTTTGTGTGACTATGCTTGTCTTGTGATATTTGTGTTTCCACATCTGCAATTATAACAACTGGTATCAGAGCTGTTGGAGATCCGTGAGGCCAGATTTGTGATGTTGATCGCGATTTTATAAAGTGCACGAGCAGTGCTAGACGATGGATCGTTATCTTCGTTGTTGCATATGGGGTTCGACTGAGATCGTTGTTTGAACCAAATTCCTGTATAGGATGCGTGTGATCGCTATGTTTTGGAGAGGCTGCGTGGGTAACGTATCAGAGGTGTGTGAGTTTTTTTATACATCCGCGTGGGTGTAGATATTGGAGGGAGCATTCTTCCCAATCCAATGTTGGGCGCCCCTAGGGAAGGGAGCACTGATCCTCCTTTTCCCTTACACAATTCAAGAAATTAAAGTCAACACCGAGAACTCTATACACAAAGCGCGTCGATCTCCTCTAAATTAATTCGCATGTTTTTTATGGAGTGAAAAGGTTTAAGGTATGAGATTCTTACGATATTAAATATTGTAAGGGTGTATGCCTATTATATTAAAAAGGTAAATTTTTATTATATGAATATTATAATAAATGCATAAATTCAAGTGGTGAATTTTTAAAAAGTGAATCCTTTTAATAAAAGATTTTTATTAAACCTTTTTTATATATTATTAAAAGTTTTTTTTGGATTAAACTTTTTTATTATTCAACATTGAGTAAGATAATTCCTCCATATAGGGGCATTGGTTATTATAAGCAGTGGTGTTTTGGAATGGCAAAGACGTAGAGTGTCAAATTTGGAATCGAGAAGTTCACTCGCAAGAACAATTTTGAGATCTGGAAGGTTAAGATGCAAGATTTGCTCGTGCAACAAGGCGTTGCGAAGGTGCTTGTGGGAAAATTGAAGAAACCGTGACCATCACAAATGAAGAGTCAAAAGAGATAGATGCGAGAGAACCAAGTGCCATACATCTGTTCTTGGCCGATGATGTTCTTTTAAACATTGTTTCAGAGAAGACAACAATCGGTTTATGGACTAAGCTGGAAATCTTGTATATGATGAAATCCAAGACGAACATGATCTTTCTGAAAAGACAATTGTACAGTTTGTGCATGAAGGAAGGTACGAAAATAGTTGATCATTTAAATGTTTTTAATGCTCTTTTAGTTTAGTTGACCAACATGGGAGTAAAATTTGAATCTGAAGATAAGGAAATTACATTATTGGGTTCTTTGCCCGCTTCATGGGATCACTTTGTTACCTCTATTAGTTTCAACACAACATAAAGTATTGAGTTTGATGTTATTGTTGGAGCACTACTGTCTAAGGAAACAAGGAAGAAAACCAATTCAAAAACCTCTAGATCTGAGGCGATGATGGTCAGAGGCAGACCTAAAGAAATAGGACATGTTCAGAGGGATTTCACTCAGTCAAAGTTGAAGGGAAGAAAGAGTAAGATTAAGTGCTAGTTTTGTGGAAAATCTGGACACCTGAAGAAGGATTATTGGAAGGGACAAAAAGCCTCCAAAAACGACCATCCAAAATAAAGGAAGGAAGCAAACACAACTAGAACAGGTTCAACAATAGGTTCAGGTATGATTGCTTAAGTTTTATCAATTAATATTGGTTCATGTCATGATCAACAGTGGTTATAATTTAGATTATGGTGCTTCAAATCACATGTGTCTTCATAGACACTAGTTTATTAGTTACCATTCTATATACGATGGAATAGTTTACATGGAAAATGATATATCATGTAAAGTTGTGGGAGTTGGTAGCATTCAAATTAGGATGTTTGATGGAACTGTTAAAATACTAACTGATGTGAGACATGTATCTCAGCTTAGGAAGAACCTATTTTCTTTGGGACTCTTAGACACTGGAAGATATAAGAGAATTGTTCAAGGAGGAGTTATGAAAGTTTACAAAGGAATCCTACTGGTTATGAAAGAGAAGAAGGTTGGTAACTTGTTTCTGTTAGAAGGAAGAACTGAGTCAGATCATGTGACAACGGTATCTTAGAACGACAATGATTTTGTTCGACTGTGGCATTAGTGGTTGGGCCATATGAGTGAACAAGGATTAGAGGTATTATCTGATCGCAAGTTACTTCCTAATATAAAGTCTTTAAAGTTAGATTTATGCTAGCACTGTATTTATGGAAAACATAATACGTAGAGATTTAAAACCGGAAGACACACCGGTGAAGGAATCCTTAATTATATCCATTTTGATGTTTGGGGACCATCCCCTACTATTTCGTATGGAGGATAATCATATTTTAAAACTTTTATAGATGATTCCTCTAGGAAGGTTTGGGTCTATATGTTGAAAGGAAAGGCTGATGTGTTTATTGTTTTCAAGCAATTTAGAGATTTAGTAAAAAAGAGCAGTGGTAGATCCATTAAATGTTTAAGAACTGATAATGGTGGTGAATTTACGTCAATGGAATTTGAGAACTATTGCAAGGATTTTGGGATTGATAGGAATAAAACCATTTCCTATACTCCTTAGCAGAGTGGAGTTGTTGAACGCATGAACATGACTCTTCTAGAGAGAGCAGGGAGTATGCTAAGTATCGCCAACTTGCAACAGGAACTATGGTCAGAAGCAATAACTACAACTTGTTATCTGGTGAATCTATCACCATCAAGAGAAATAGATTGAAAGATTCCTGAAGAGGTATGGAAAGGTCACCCTTGTAATTATTCTAATATTGAAGTTTTTGGTTGTTAATCCTATGCTCTAATTCTGAAACATCGGGGTTCTAAATTAGATCCAAAGTAAAAAAGGTTTGTCTTTGTTGGATATGGTGATGGTATTAAGGGGTACAGGTTGTGGTATCCTACTACCTACAAGATCACCATTAACAGAGATGTAATATTTGGTGCATCATCTCTCATCAAATTAGATATAGATTTTCAAATTAAACATGCAGAAGTACCTAAGTATCAACAGATTCTGTTTGAAACTTCTTCAAATACAGATGAAAGAGGAAATGAACAAGTTTATGAAGATGTTCATGAAGAGTTTCCTACAGAGGAAGACATGGTTGATGATAACAATCATCAGAATGTGGATGAGACACAAACTTCCCTAAGGAGATCTACACGAGTCAGAAATCCTCCAAGAAGGTATGATGATTTTGTTTCACCAGTTTCTTTGAGTACTAATGATGATGATCCTTAGCGCTATTAGTAAGCTGTGAAGGGTTCTAACAATGATAAATGGAAAGAAGCAATGAAGGATGAAATGAAGGAATTAGAGAAGAATTCCACATGGGACCTCGTAGAACTTCCAAGAGACAAAAAATCTATAGGTTACAAGTGGGTCTACAAGTTGAGGAAGGTTGTTGATGATAAAGTCGAAAGGTACAAAGCAAGGTTTGTTGCGAAAGGATATTCTCTGAAAGAAGGTATTGACTTTCATGAGATTTTTTCACCAGTTGTTAATATTGTTTCAATTCGAAGTGTGTTAGGATTGGTTTCTTTACTTGATTTGGAGTTGGAGAAGCTATATGTTAGGACTTCTTTCTTACATGGAGATTTGGATGAGGAGATCTACATAGAACAAACTGAAGGGTTCATTCAAAATCGCAACAAGAATTTTTTTTGTAGGGATAATAAATCATTGTATGGTCTGAGGAATTCCCCCAGACAATGATACCATAAATTTGGCTCTTTCATGGTGATCTTGAATTATAAAAGGAAGGAGTATGATCATTGTGTCTAATTTAAGAAATTAAAAAATGGTACATTCATTATCTTAGTATTGTATGTTGACGATATGCTTTTAGCAAGGAAAATAATAACTGATATCAACAGTTTAAAGGCTCAGATGGATAGGACGTTCGATATGAAAGATCTAGGAGCAACAAGGAAGATTTTGGACATGGAGATATTGAGAGACAGGAGGAATGGTAAGCTTTGGTTGTCACAACAGAAGTATGTTCAGAAGATAATTTTGAGGTTTGGTATGAACGATGTGAAACCAGTTTCAGTCCCTTTGGCTTCCCATTTTAAGATTTCTTCAAGTTTATGTCCTAGTACAAAATAAGAAAAGGAATATATATCTCTAATACCATATGCTAATGCAGTAGGAAGCCTAATGTATGCGATGGTTAGTACAAGGCTAGACATTTCACATGCAGTTGGGGTTGTAAGAAGGTATATGGATAATCCGGGTAAATATCACTGGGAAGCAATGAAACAGATGCTTCCGTATCTGAGGGGCACAAGTGATTACTGTATCACCTATAACAGTGGTTGTGAATTAATCTATGGATATGTTGATTTTGATTTTGTAGGTGATTTGAGCAAGAGAAGTTCGACTATAGGGTATGTCTTTACTCTTGCAAGTGGAGCCATTAGTTGGATGTCAAAGCTACAGGAGATTGTTTCTTTATCCACTACAGAAGCATAATACGTAGTTGATTCACATGCTTGCAAAGAGGCAGTTTGGTTGAAAGGTTTGTTTGGTTAGTTTGGAAGGATGAAGGACAAAGTAAAGTTACTTTGTGATAGTCAAAATGTTATTCACTTGGCGAAGAATCCAGCCTATCACAGTAAAACAAAAAATATACCTATCAAGTACCATTTTGTAAGACATGTAATCGATGAAGTTGGAGTCTCTCTTGAGAAATTGCATACAAAAGAAAAATGCGCAGACATGTTCACAAAACCAGTATTGTTAGAGAAGCTACGATGGTGCTTGGCTTCTCTTGGCTTGCAGAAAAGGTGATGAACTAACGAAATGAGAAAGGTATCAGGTAAATTGTTGTCAAGGAGGAGATTGTTGAATCTGTGACAACAAATAGAAGGCAAGCTCTGGTGGTTGTTGCATGAACCAGAATAGGATACGGTAGTGCAACTGTTTATTGGTTTATCTCATAAATCTCTCATATATTGTTTATTTTTTGAAACAAATTTGCTAAAATGGAATGCAACATTTATTGCCAGCAGTTCATGTAACTGCATAGAGATTGCTATAAATCCATGAAGCCTAGAGAGTAAAGAGGAGTCTGAGTGAGTTGTTGTAATATCCATGATCTGAATAATAAGACAATCGATGCCTTCGCTTGGTGGATGTAGCCCAAATATTGGGTGAACCACGTAAATATCTGTGTCTTTTAATTCTGTGTGACTATGCTCATCTTATGATATTCGTGTTTCCGCATATGCAAATATAACAAGTGGTATCAGATCTGTTGGAGATCTGTGAGGCCAGATCTGTGGTGTTGATCGCGAGCTTATAGAGAGAAAGAGCAGTGTCAGATGGGGGACCGTTCTCTTTACTGCTGCAGAAGGCGTGCGACTGAAATCGTTGTATTAACCAAATTCCTCTCCAGGCTGCGTGGGGTCGCTATGTTTTGGAGAGGTTGCATGGGCAAAGTATTGCGTGGGTGAGGTATCAGAGGTGCGTGAGTTTGTTTTTACATCCACGTGGGTGTAGATATTGAAGGGAGCATTTTTCCCAAGTCAATGTTGAGCGCCCCTAGGGAAGGGAGCTCTGATCCTCCTCTTCCCTTATGAAATTCAATAAATTAAAGTCAGCGCTGAGAACTCTATACACAGAGAACGTCGATCTCCTCTAAATTAATTCACATGGAGTAAAAAGGTTTAAGGTATGATGTGTATGAATATTATATTAAAAGGGTGAATTTTTATTATAAGCATATTATAATAAATGCATAAATTCAAGTGGTGAATTTTAAAAAAGTGAATCGTTTTAATAAAAGATTTTAATTAAATTTTTTTTATATATTATTAAAAGTTTTTTTGGATTAAACATTTTTAATGTTCAACATTGAGTGAGATCATTCCTCCATATAATGGCCTTGGTTATTATAAGCAGTGGTGTTTTGGAATGATGAAGATGCACAATGCCAAATTCAAAATCGAGAAGTTCACTCGAAAGAACAATTTTGATATCTGGAAGGTTAAGATGGAAGATCTTCTCGTGCAACAAGGCGTTCCAAAGGCGCTTGTGGGAAAATCGAAGAAACCAATGGCCATCACATATGAAGAGTGGGAAGAGATTGATGCGAGAGCACATAGTGCCATACGTCTGTGCTTGGCCGATGATGCTATGTTCAAGATTTTTTCAGAGAAGGCGACAGTCAGTTTATGGACAAATTTGGAAACTTGTACATCATGAAATCCTTGACAAACAAGATCTTTCTGAAAAGAAAATTGTACAATTTGCGCATGAAGGAAGGTACGAAAATAGTTGATCATTAAAATGTTTTTAATGCTCTTTTAGTTTTGTTGACCAGCATGGGAGTAAAATTTGAATCTGAAAATAACGCAATTACATTATTGTGTTCTTTTCTCGCTTCATGGGATCACTTTGTTACCTCTATTAGTTTCAGCACAACAGAAAGTATTGAGTTTGATGTTATCGTTGGAGCACTACTGTCTGAGGAAACAAGGAAGAAAACCAATTTAGAAACCTCTAGATCTGAGGTGATGATGGTCAAAGGCAGACCTAAAGAAAGAGGACATGTTCAGAGGGATTTATCTCGGCCAAAGTCGAAGGGAAGAGAGAGAAAACTTAAGTGTTGGTTTTGTGGAAAATGTCGACACCTAAAGAAGGATTGTTGGAAGCAACACCAAGCCTCCAAAGATGACCCTACAAAAGAAATGAAGGAAGCAAATGAAACTAAAACAGGTTCAACAACAGGTTAAGTTACGACTAATGAAGTTTTATCAATTAGTATTGGTTCACATCATGATTAACAATAGTTATTAGATTCTGGTGCTTCAAATCACGTGTGTCTTCGTAGAAACTAGTTTATTACTTACCAGTCTATAGATGATTGGATAGTTTACATGGGAAATGATATATCATGTAAAGTTGTGGGAGTTGGTAGCATTCGAATTAAGATGTTTGATGGAACTATTAAAATACTAACTAATGTGAGACATGTACCTGAGCTTAGGAAGAACCTAATTTCTTTGGGAGTCCTAGACACCAGAGGATATAAGAGTATTGTTCAAGGTAGAGTTATGAAAGTCTACAAAGGAATCATACTTGTTATGAAAGCGAAGAAGGTTGGTAACCTATTTCTGTTAGAAGGAAGAACTGAGTCATCTCATGTGACAATGGTATCTGAGAACGACATTGATTATGTTCGACTATGACATCAACGATTGGGCCATATGAGAAAAAAAGGATTAAAGGTATTATCTTATCGCAAGTTACTTCCTAGTCTAAAGTATTTAAAGTTAGATTTATGTAAGCACTATATTTATGGAAAACAGAATAGGCACAGATTTAAAACCGGGAGACACACCAGTGAAGGAATCCTCGATTACATCCATTGTGATGTTTGGGGACCATCCCCTACTATTTAGTATGAAGGATAATCACATTTTGTAACTTTTATAGATGATTTCTCTAGGAAGGTTTGGGTCTATATGTTGAAAGGAAAGGGTAATGTGTTTACTATTTTGAAGTCGTTTAGAGATTTAGCATAAAAGAGCACTGGTAGATCCATTAAATGTTTAATAACTGATAATGGTGGTGAATTTACATCAATGGAATTTGAGAACTATTGCAAGGAGTTTGGGATTGATAGGCATAAAACCATTGCCTATACTCCTCAGTAGAATGGATTTCTTGAACGCATGAACAAGACTCTTCTAGAGAGAGCAAGGAGTATGCTAAGTAATGCCATCTTGCAACAGGAGCTACGGGCAGAAACAATAACTACATATTTTTATCTGGTGAATCAATCACCATTAACAGAAATAGAATGCAAGATTCCTGAAGAGGTGTGGAAAGTTCACCTTTGTAATTATTCTAATCTTAAAGTTTTTGGTTTTGAAGCATATGATCTAATTCAGAAACATTAGCATTCTAAATTAGATCCAAAATAAAAAGGTATTATATTTGTTGGATATGGTGATGGTATTAATGGGTACAGGTTGTGGGATCCTACTGCCCACAATATCACCATTAACATAGATGTAATATTTGGTTAATAATATCTTATCAAATCAAATATAGATGTTCAAATGAAACACGAAGAAGTACCTAAGTATCAACAGTTTCAGTTTGAAACCACTTCAAATATAGATGAAAGAGGACATGAACAATTTTGTGAAGATGTTCGTGAAGAGTTTCCTGTAGAGGAAGACATGGTTGATGATAACAATGAACAGAATGTGGATGGGCCACAAACTTCCCTAAGGAGATCTACGCGGGTCAGGAATCCTCCAAGAAGGTATGATGTTTTTGTTTCGTCAGTTTATTTGAGTACTAATGATAATTAACCTTCATGCTATCAAGAAGTTGTGAAGGGTTCTAACAGTGATAAATGGAAAGAATCAATGAAGGATGAAATGAAGGTATTAGAGAACAATGCCACATGGGAACTGGTAGAACTTCCAAGAGACGGAAAATATGTAGGTTGCAAGTGGGTCTACAAGCTGAAGAAGGGTGTTGATGATAAAGTGGAAAGGTACAAAGCAAGCTCGGTTGTGAAAGGATATTCTTAGAAATAAGGTATTGACTTTCATGAGATTTTTTCACCAGTTGTTAAGATTGTTTCAAATCGAAGTGTGTTAGCATTGGTTTCTTTACTTGATTTGGAGTTGGAGCAGCTAGATGTTAATACTTATTTATTACATGGAGATTTTGATGAGGATACATACATGGAACAACCTGAAGTGTTTGTTGAGAATCGTAACAAGAAATTCATTTGCGGGCTCAATAAATCATTGTATGGTCTAAGGCAGTCGCCCAAACAATGGTACAAGAAATTTGACTATTTCATGGTGAGCCGGAATTATACAAGGAGTGAGTATGATCATTGTGTCTACTTTAAGAAATTAAATAATGGCATATTCATTATCTTAGTATTGTATGTTGACGATATGCTTTTAGCAAGAAAAAGCATAACTGAGATCAACGGGTTAAAGGCTCAGATGGCTAGGACGTTCGATATGAAAGATCTAGGAGCAACAAGGCAGATTTTGGGCATGGAGATATTTAGAGACAGGAGGAATGGTAAGCTTTGGTTGTCACAACAGAAGTATGTTGAGAAAATACTCTTTAGGTTTGGTATGAACGATGTGAAACCAGTTTCAGTCCCTTTGGATTCCCATTTTAAGATTTCTTCAAGTTTATTCCCTAGTACAAAAAAGAAAAGGAATATATGTATTGAATACCATATGCTAATGCAGTAATAAGTCTAATGTATGCGATGGTTAGTACAAGGCCAAAAATTTCACATGCAGTTGGGGTTGTTAGCAAGTATATGGAAAATCTAGGTAAAGAGAAATGGGTAGAAGTGAAATGGGTGCTTCGGTATCTGAGGGGCACAAGTGATTATTTATCACCTATAATAGTGGTTGTGAATTAGTTTGTGGATATGTTGATTCTGATTTTGCAGGTGATTTGGACAAGAGAAGGTCAAATTTAGGGTATGTCTTTACTCTTGCAAGTGGAGGCATTAGTTGGATGTCAAAGCTACAAAAAATTGTTGCTTTATCCACTACAGAAGCCAAATACGTAGCTACTTCACATGCTTGCAAAGAGGCAGTTTGGTTGAAAGGTTTTTTTGGTGAGTTTGGAAGAATGAAGAACAAAGTAAAGTTATTTTGTGATAGTCAAAGTGCTATTCACTTGTCTAAGAATCCAGCCTATCACAGTAAAACAAAACATATACCTATCAAGTACCATTTTGTAAGACAGGTCATCGATGGAGGTGGAGTCTCTCTTGAGAAAGTGCATACAAAAGAAAACTGTGCATACATGTTCACAAAAACAATATTGTTAGAGAAGGTATGATGGTGCTTGGCTTCTCTTGCGTTGCAAAAAAGGTGATGAACAAAAGAAATGAGCAAGGTATCAGGTAAATTGTTGTCAATTTGGAGATTGTTGAATATGTGACAACGAACAGAACGGAAGATCCGATGGTTGTTGCATGAACCTGAATAGGATACATTAGTGCAATTATTTATTTGTTTATCTCATAAATCTCTCATATATTGTTAATTTGTTGAAACAAAATTGCTAAAATGGAATGCAACATTTATTGCCATCATTTCCTGTAACTGTGTAAATATTGCTATAAATCCATGAAGCCTAGATAAATCCACTAAATCTCTAAATCTCTAAATATCTACGTGGTTCACCCAAGGTGTAGTATGAGTTTCGCATAGATCAAAGTTCCATGCATTTCAAAACCTTACCCTAGGTGTTTTGCCTCATTTTAAACCAACCCAGATGCTTAGAAAATCAATCAAAGCTTTGGATTAGCTAGAAATTTATAAGAGGGTTGTCGTAAAACCTACCCGAAAAATAACTCGAAAGGGAAAATTGTTCTAGAATTAGCCCACTCCTTTATAAAGTGTTACCTCCATTTAAAATTTATGATACCTTATTTCCTAAAGATCAATTGAGATCTCTAACCTAAATCTTAATCCTAAAACGTTAAGAAAACATTTTCTATATTACAATGTGATTCCGATAAAATACAAATAAAGTTTAAAATCATATAGAAAATTATGTATCTTTTAAATAAATAAATAAAATAAGATAATCATAAAACAATAACTTACACTAAAACAAAACACATCTAAAGTCTAATACAATATGGAAAATTATGTAGATCTTAAGTAAAATAAAATAATCATAATATGTGTGTCTTCAATAAATAAGTTAAAAATAAGATAATCATAAAACAATAAAATAAGATTATTTTAAAACAATAACATATTTAAAAAAACAAAAACACCAAAAAAAAATAATAAAATATAAAAATGAAATTTAATCTTAAACTCTTGTATATTCCGAGACTACAAAAATTTAAAATATTAGTGCCCAAAGAAAAAGAAAAAACACTTTTATAATGCCTTAACGATTACATATAATTTTATAATGCCTTAACGATTACATATAATTGAACGTGGTAAACCACCTCCATAGGCTTTAATAATATTTATATTTCTACTAAGCCTCTACACCTTGTACTCATATAGTCATAGGGCATCAACAATTCATCCACAATTCATCCACAATATCTATGGTTAAAACTAGGGTTCATATACATGATTGTATGTTGACATGTTTATATAATTTGAGTGGGCTTAATAGTTAAGAATATGTGTTTCATCATAATAGGTCATCTCTATAGACTTTACCAATCAAAATTGTTGGACGAAAAGAGTCTCATAGATCAATTTGGTGTCTAGATTGATCGTGACCTTAAATAAATTATTATTATTATTATGATTTCCTACATCTTAAATATTGTCCCTACTTCAAGCAGTTTTGATCTCCATTTTATTAAATATTTTTCTTACTTCACTCATTTGTAAAATTTTTATGTACATCTTATTCCGCTCATTACATCTTATTAAATATTTCTCTTCACCCATTTGTAAAATTTTGGTGTACATCTTATTCCACTCATTTCCCTTCTCAGTAATGTTATGCACAATGCTTCCCTATCATACAACTCTATGTTATTAACCTCTTTTTCTTTCGTTGTTGATGATTGCCTCAATATTTCTTCATGTCTATTGTTTAGCCAATATATCGAGCTATAAGTTTACGAAATTAAAGCTTTTGAGTTCACACATCATTATAAACGATATACCTCATTGAAATTGCCACGTTTTAACGACATTTTATACAAATACAAAATAATTATAAAATTTTATTAGTTTATGTGATTATTGAAAGTTACATTTTTATTAGTTTAGTCTTTGGCAACAAATTTTATTAGTTTATGAGATTATTTAACGCTACATTTTTATTAGTTTAGTCTTTGGCAACAAAATCTTAGTTTTGTTCTTAATATTTGATCTTACCAAAGCTTATTTGGAGATGGAAATATTGTGTAGTATAAGTAAAGTATAAGATAAAGCAAGCAAATGATTGTTGTTGTGTGACTTTGGTATCATATGCACCACATCTCCATTTCCACCTAGGAATAAAGTGGCATTACTAATGTGGAGTTATTTATGACTATGATACTATATCTATGGATCTTGGTTGGTGGAATGACTATAATTATGATTTTATATTATCACCAAAAACATATGGCTAAAGGTGAATTCAAGATGTTCTAACCGGCACGATGAACATATGGACACATAAGATTTTTGTGGTGAGACTTTTGATTTTGACATTAAAGGGAGGGGAGATGTATTGTATGACAAGTCCATGTTCATGGTATCTTGGTGGGTGGAAAAAATATAATTATAATTTAATTAATTGATTTTATAAACCAAAGACACATGGTTAAAAGTGAAGTCAATTTGTGGACACCATAATATTGATGAATATGAGCAGGTGGACTAATAAGATTTTCATGGTGATACATGAATTGGACCAAGGAATGCTGTAAAAGAAAACGTACGGGAGATTGCTACTTTTTCACGAAGAATTAGATTAGCATTTTTCATGTGCACAAAGTATCGTGCGTCCAAACGCAACACGATTTATCTTTTCACGATGCAGTTCGCGCTCCATTGATCACATGGCTGTAAACGTAAGGAGGATTTCACTCAAATGCGCAAGACACCCACTTTAATTGAATTTCGTTAATCTGGTGCATCCATGACAACACGATTAGTCGGCAGTTTTGGGCAGATTTGATGGGTTCAGTTTAGAGTCGTTGGATTTTTCTTTTCATGTAGAACATGGTTCACGAGACACTTTAGGAGAAAATTGTTTTCATCTTCAAACTTCTTAGTATCATAAAAGATGATAAATTCATGTTTCCGAATGTGTTTTCGGAATTGTTCAATGCCGAGTTTCACTATGTACCTCATGGTCAGCAAGATTGATTTTCTTCATTGCACTAGTAATTAATCAGAGTTGACCACTCCTTGTAGTATCCTAGCTTCCTTTTGACATTATCGTTTCATGATTTCAAAAACTTGTATCCGAGAAGAGCTAACTTCTCTTCTTTTTTGACCCCTACAGGGATTCTATTGGATGGTTTGGTAAAAGATATAAACAAAAGGCTGAAGTTGGTTAATTGCTATGGCCCTTATGGTGACAGACAGGAGTTATGGGAGGCGAATAAGAGGGATGGGTTGCTCAAAGCTCACAACCTTATTTTGGGAGGCGATTTAAATTTTACCACTTCAAACAGAGAAGTGTGGGGACCCCATGCTAGATCTGATCCATTGCATCTCTACTTTAGCCAATGGATACAAGATGAAGGTTTGGTGGATATTGAGCCTTTAAAACTTCTTCCTACTTGGAGAAATGGTAGAGGTGGACAAGAGTACATTGTTAAGAGATTGGATCGATTTTTGATAAATGAGGAGTTGGCCATGTCAGGACTTAGATACAGATCTTGGGTGAGCCATATTAAGATTTTTGATCATATGCCAGTGATCCTACATTTGGAACAAGAAAAAGAAAAAATATGTTATCCTTTTAAATTCAATTATGTCTAGCTGGAGGAACCAGATTTTGTTAACATGGTGAGATCTTCTTGGAACATGCTTTTGGAGACAGAGATAATAAATCCTATGGACTCACTTGTTCAAAAACTCAAACTTCTTAAGTCTCCAGTGATTAGATGGGAAGGAAAGAAAAAACTCTTGGCGAAGGAGGAATTGGTGCAATTAGAAATTGATTTAGACACTCTATATTCTGACTTTCCAAGGGGGTTTGAGAAGGAGGATGACAAATAATTGGTACTAGAAAAAGAAAAGAAGAAATTGTTCATCTTAAACCAGGAGGAGGAAACTTGGAGACAAAAGAGTAGGATAAATTGGCTTGCTTCAGGAGACAAGAATACTAAGTTTTTCCATGCCTTTCCAACTTCTAGAAGACATGCCAATGTTATCTAGGATATTATTAAGGAGGGCGGAACTATGGTCACAAGCCAACAGGGACTGTTAGCACTAGAAGTCACCCTCAGATTGCATAAAAGGTAAGCCCAGTACCCATCAGTTTATCCAGTAAATGTAAATGAGTTTTAGGTGATCAAATGGAGAGGACTCAATGATAGTAACGTTCTAACTCATAAATATGGACTAGCATGCATAACCAATTGAGGTATGGAATCAACTTCAATCAGTAAGTTGGAGTAAGGGTGAATAGAGGGAAGACTTTGGTGAGGAGACTGTAGAGGACTGTTGTAGACATCAGGTCTTCCAACAACCTAAGGATGAAGAACTTAAACGAAAGATCCTCTTGAATTCAAATCTCAAAGAAACTGAAAGAAATTATAACAGAACTATAATATAATATTCATCATAATAAAGTCATAACAATCGATGTGAATCAGTCAATCATGAACTTTCTCAGTATCAGAGGAAAATAAGATGGAGAAAGAAAGATGACTTAGATTAACCAACATGTCTAAAAAAAAATACATAACCAAAGAACCAGTGTTCATAAAAATATTACAATAATCGGGAGCCTAGCTCAACCATTCGACCTTAACAAAATATCAAAATTGTCTATAAATACCCAGAAATGATGCAACCACCAGGAATGTGATTGGACCACTACCTTCAAAGCCTTCAGTTGATGCTTGCTCTATCATATTGTGTAAGTTTTCTCATGTCAGACGTGAGCCAGGCGTAGTTATGTGCTTTACAGGAAAAATTGCCCATAAGGAAGCTTTGGATCGTCAACATGCCTTCATGGCTACGCTCTGCAACGCTTTCCATTTATGTGGTGAGATGAGGTCTCAACTGTTGCCCCCAACCTTCAATAACTACCTTCATTGGGATCAGGACAGGACCTGACACTCATGAATGTTTCTAGGCGGTGCCATACAAATTTTTCGAGTCAATCCAAATGTCTCGAGGCCTAGCAAATCTTCTTATGTGACCAATATGGACGCTTTCGGTCTTTGGCACAACTCCTCTCCTTCGCTCCATATTCAATGTGACCTAGGTCCATGACCCTATGCAATTGCACGATTGCGGGCGCTACCAAGGGTGGTTTGAAAGCAAACTACTTTTGTCCCCGCAATTCACCATGAACCGTCACACGTCTCTTTCCAAAAACCACGGTTCCAATTGCGGCTCGCCCCGCAATGGAGCGTGACTGTTGATCTTGTGATCTGATATGAAGCTTCCTGATCAACGACCCAACTCTGGCGCTTTAGATCGATGGATCGGATCCTCCCTCTTCGAATCAATGACTGAGATCTGCTTCATGAATCGGCCTTCCGAAATTTCAATTCTCAAACCACATTTACCTCTAAGAAAAACCTTCGTAGCTGAGGATCTGATGATGCGTGGCATTTTGGTTTTGGATGGATGAGATCTACTTCGAGTCTCTAGGACTTTGGGAAACTCAAAACTCAAATCTGGCTTACTTCTCCATGTGCTTTTACCCGACGTTATGGATTTGATGACACTTGGCTTTGGTTGATCAATGACTCAGATCCATTTTGGGCCTTTGGGACTTTGGCCCTTCGAGATTTATAAGCACTTCTCATTTCAAATCTCCCGAAGTTCATTTCCCCAAAGGCTTGGATCAACTGCCACCTGTCCCCTTTAAGATCAATGACTCGTATTCACTTCAGGGCCTTTTTTTCTGGTGCTATACTTCACGCAAGTTTGCACTCCTAAACGTCTGTGAGCCGCTGATATGGACTGTTTCCGAAATCTTTGCCACTGAAATATTAAAACTGTCTTTTTATTATGCTTCAATATCGAAACAAACTATTTAAGAAAGTTTCACTTTGTGTTCATGGTTGCGACCTGCACGATCAAGGATTTGGACGACTGGTTGCGAGATGAGAAAACACGGAGACCAGGGCACAGAAACAAACAAGAGAAAAAAGAAAATGATTTTATCGGTCGAAGGGGTAAAAAATTCAATACTTGTCTTGCGAAAAGGATAGAGATGGGCCAAAACTACAGACTTGGGTAGAAACCAAAAACCCACAGGAATCTGACAAGTTCATGTGATAACATTTGGCTCTACAGGGGATGGTATGCTCCCTGCGAGCTTCCAAGAACCAGTAGTTCTAGTGCCTTAGCTGTTGGGTTATGGAGTCCCTTATTAAAACCAAAAGTAAAAGGAAAAAAAGATATTTACAATGACATGGGAAGCCACTTATGGCTCAAGTAAAAAACTTCTTCAGAAAATGCCCATTTATAGGGCTACCAAAAAATTCAGCATCCTCCAAATCCTGCAACTTGTAAGTCTTATTTGAAAAAACCTCAGAAATTTTCAAGGGGCCAATCCAGAAGGCCTCAAATTTACCATGCTTGCCTTTATATTGTTTAGGTGCATCCCACTTGAGTACTAGATATCCCAGCTGGAAATCCTCTTTGGTCACCTTCTTATCAAAGGCCTGCCTGATCTTCTTTTGATGGTCAAGTGCTTTGTCTAGTAGTTTCTCTCTACTCTGTTGCACTTCTACCAGCTATTGTATTCTCCTAATCATATCATTTGGTTCTCCCTGGTAGTCTTGGAATAATTTCGCCACAGGTAAGGCAAGCTGAGAAGGAAAAATGGCTTCAACTCCATATACAAGCTGGAAAGGATAGATACCAAGAGATCTCTTTGTTGTCACTCTGTCAGCCCATGAAGCAAATTTAAGCTTTGAATCCCATGCCTTCTTGTTGTCCTCTAACAGTATTTTGATGATCTTAATAAGGCTCTTGTTAGAGGACTTTTTCAGTCCATTCCCTTGGGGATAGTAAGGAGTAGAGTGAATCAATGTGATTCCAAACTATTCACAAAACATAATCAATGGTTCATCCTTGAAAGCTGCAAGATTATCATTAACAATTATGTTTGGACAACCAAATCTTGGCATAATATCTTCAAGAAAACCAATGATTATCTTGTGGGAATAATTTCTTGTGGGGATGGCCTCTATTGAATTAGTAAAGAATTCTATGGAAGTCAATATCCACCTATGTTGACCACTTGAAGCAAGATGAATTTCCCCAATAAAATCTAGGCCCCACTGTTGAAAGGGTCCTGAAGCTACCAAGGGATTTAATGGAAAAGACTTGAGCTATTGTTTTCCAGAGAAATTCTGACACTTGACACAAGACCTGATCTTTTCACAGACATCAGTGAAGAGACTAGGCAAAAAATACCCAGCCTTGAGAATCTTGTAGGCTGTGGTTCTCCAGAAATGATGCCCACCACATAAACTGTCATGAAAATCATACATAATATTTTGGGCTTCCTGTGGGTCTAAACATCTCAAAATCATTCCTAAAGGGTCTTTCCAATATAAAACTTGATCAATCAGACAATATTTAATTGATTTGAGCTTCAAAGCTCTTACCTTGCTCTTTCCCATGCCATCAGGAGGCTGTAACTTCTGTAGGA
Source organism: Picea mariana (assembly GCA_032191745.1). Lineage (NCBI taxonomy): Eukaryota > Viridiplantae > Streptophyta > Pinopsida > Pinales > Pinaceae > Picea > Picea mariana. The sequence continues at coordinate 94,339 of JASDQU010109393.1, forward strand.
AAAATATAATGTCTTTGTACCAAGTGCATCCTGCCAACAAGGGTGTGACTTTAGGATCTTCATTAGAGAACTCATCTTGTTGATTCTCTAAACAACTATTGATGAAATTGACCACCAAGGCTTTATAATTATATTCATCTAGCAAGCTAGCTAAACGTTGACCTTTAACCAATTTGGTAGGCTTTATTTCAAGATCAAATACAAGGATTTTGGCAATCCACTTGCTCCTTATTCCGTCTATGTCAGGCTGAATGAGGATCTCCTTCACAAAGGCTGAAGGGACATATGCAATGAATTTTGAATGTAGCACATAAACTCTGAAATCTTTGAGAGATTTAACCAAAGCATAGGCCTGCTTTTCCATGATGTCATACTTTATTTCAGCATCTCTCACTGCCCTACTGAAAAAGGAAATGGGCTGCTCTAACCCTTTGGCATTTTTCTGCAATAAAACAGTTGCTACTGTGTCAAATGAAGAAAAAGAGAAAATCAGAAACTCCTTGGAGCATTTAGCACTGATGAGCACAAGTGCTTCAGTCAAGGCCTTCTTTATTTGGTCAAAAGATTTACGAGATTTAGAATTTCATTTGATTTCATTTGCTTTCCTCAACATGGATGTGATAAACTTCACCAACTCAACAAAATTTGAAACAAACCTTCTTAGAAAATTAATTTTCCCTAAGAAATACTAAACTTCTTTCTTGGATCTAGGGAGTGACAAATTTTCGATAGCCTCTACCCTACTTGAATCAATCCTTACTCCCTCAACTGATACAATGTGCCCCAATAATTTCCCTTATTTCATGGAAAATAATGATTTTTTTGGATTTAGAGAGAGGCCAACTCTTCTACATTTCAAGAAGACTCTTTTAAAATGATCATAATGTTTTTTATCAGATTGTGAGAGAACTGTTATGTCATCCAAATAAATGACTACAAACTTGTGCTTCTCTTCAATAAAAGCTATGTCCATGGCTCGCTGAAAGGTTTCTCCTACATTCATCAATCCTAAGGGAATCTTACCGTACATGAATGTACCCCAAGGAGTGGTGAATGTTGTCTTTTCTCTGTCTTTAGGTAAGACAGTGACTTGATTGTAGCCCGAAAATCCATCAATCATAGACATATTGGATGCACCCATCACCCTATGTAATATGTGTTCCATCTTGGGCAAGGGGTAATTATCTTTCTTAGAGATTATGTTTAGATTTTGGAAATCAACACAAAGTATGATTTCTCCATTCTTTTTTCTCACTAGGACCAAGTTGGCCACCCACTTAGAAAATATCAAAGGAACGATAATCTAGGCATCCAAAATCTTTTTTACCTCTTTCTCCATAATAGGCAGTAGCATAGGATTTATTTGTCTCAATTTATTCCTAAATGGTTTGGCTTCCTCCTTCAGTTGGATCTTATGCTCAATGATACTTGTGTCATATATTATGAGATCTTCATATGTCTATGAAACACATCAGGAAATTCTTTTAACAACTCAGTGTATTCATCTCTTTGTTCTCTTGATAGGCTACTTGACAATTTGACAAATTTTGGGTCCTTCTCTGTACCAATAGTAGACTCAGATACATCAACATCATCAGTTGAGCCTTTAAACTTTACTGCCACATCATTCCTATTGAACAATCTTTCTAAAGGATCTAGTCCCTTTGGAATGTGGTTGTTAGGCAGCTGAACAATATGGTGATTAATAATTTTATTTAAAATTATATCAGCATGAGGGTTACTTTCGGAATCATGATCCTCATAAATGTGTAATGCGAAGAACTCATCGACAGACTCAAGAAACTTTATGATCTCAAGATCATCCTCAAATACCTTCTAATGCTTGACATTGTTAGGTATAGAGGGTCTATATTTCACCTCTATATCATACTTGAGTTTAGGTGGCAGTGGGATTCTGAAATGGCTTGATGAAACAACCAAAGAATCAACCATGGTATTCTCCCTTCTTGGAATAAACGAAATGTTGAAAGCTAAGAAGAAATTGTCAATTAGGTCCCACACCTCATTCCTGTAAATCCTAAGACTAGGGTGCTTAGCTTGATAAATATTTTTGATCTGATGAACAATCATCTCTGCATATCCAAATATTTATAGCTCTTCTATCCCCATGTCCTTTGCAACCCTTAAACCTAAAACAATAGCTTCATACTCTGCCACATTGTTGGTAGCTTCAAATTCTAACTTGTAGGACAAGGGTATGGTCTCTTGACATGTCGAAACAAAGACTACTCCAACACCAACACCTTCCTTAGAAGAGGCTCCATCAAAGAACATCTTCCAAACATGGGTAGTTGGAGGAGGGATTTCACAAAAATATATGGATTGTTTTTTGATTTCAAGAGGAGGTTCAGGAGTATCAATCAACTACAATATGATGGATCCCAAATCAGTGTCAAAAGAAAAAATAGGATGGTTGGTGGGGTTTGATTCATCACTAATTATGTACACGAGTTGTGCTTCCCTGTAGATTCTCCTTTGTTCACCCCTGAATACAGGAATGGTGGCATATGAAAGGTCCATTTGCAAGGTTCCCCCCAACCTCTTTATCCAAGATCTAGACAAGAGCATCCCAAATTTAGGGGTAACATCAACCACTATGATATCCATGACTACACTCTTCATTGGAAGCTGGAACAGGGACACAGACAAGTATTTGTTAACCCCAAGGCACTTCACCTTTATGGAGTCAAAAGAATACAGGTCGTGATAGGTTTTTGTAACCTTCAACCTAAACTCTTCCATGACAATATTATGCATAAGATTGTGAGATGCCCCTGAATCCAACAATCAGTTATGCAACACCTTATCATGGTTGTTCAATGAAGTGTAGAAGGGGGGGAGGAGTCATCTCTATCCTTTATCAAAGGCCCTAACATGAAAATTGGATTTTCATCTGGGAGGTTAACCAAGTATATGGAGTGAGATGCAGGTTTGGGCTGGAAAATTTTTGATAGGAACCTTTGGAAATCCTCGTTCTTGACTAACTCTCAGATAGGCACAAGGATCCTAATCTTTTGAATCTCTTGCTCAAATATATAAGAGAAGGGAGGCTTCAGAATCTCCTTCACCTCTAGGATAGGAATTTTGACCACTAGTGGGGGACTATTTTCTTTCCTCTCTTTGTTGTTGTCTGCCATATCTTTAGCAGGCTTCTCAGCTCTAGCAGACCACTCAGGAATGTCAGGCCTTGCATCTTTCTTCTTGTATATGAGTTTATATCTATTTGTATTGTTGTTGGTCTTTTCTCCTTTTCTCATATCATTTAGTTGATTACTTATGAGGGCCTCTTTGTATTCAGACTGAGTTAAATGAGGGGACAAAGAGGTATCCCCAAGGCAGTGGATCTCATGATCAATATCTTCTTCCTCTTCATTTTCATCAATAACCAGGTTATTTTGGAGAGGAGTTTGGATGTTATGATCATCTCTATCCTCATTTCTATGATCTCTTTGGATGATCTGGGGGGCATTAGTTGGTCCTTTGAAACTACCCCTATTATCAATATTTTGGGAATTCTTATAGCTCTGCTTTCCCTATAATTTGATCTTTTCCATTCTAGCAGAAAGTAATTTTAGTATCTTGGTCACTTAATTTGTTTGAGGGGGGGCAGCAGAGGAACTAGAAGTCATAGTTTCATACCTACCTTTTCCTCTATCTCTATTAGCTTTACTCTTAAGTTTGTCAGCTACCAATATATTGGATTCTACTTCTAGGGATGCATCTTGCATATGAGCCAAGAAGGTATCTCTTCTTTCTCTCAACAAGAGCCAAAACTCAGGGTCGAAAGCATTAGCATAAGTCATCTTGGCAGAGGTTTCTGTAGGTTTAATTTCAACGGGAATATTTTTATACATGTTATTAAATCTCTTTGAGAAGTCTGAAACAGATTCCCCCTCTTCTCTCTTAAGTGCCCCGAATTATGTAATATAATAAAGGAGATATTTTTTATTCCCCCAGTGTCTTAAGAATGAATCATCCAGAGAAGCAATCCTGTCAATAGATCTAGGAGGCAAGTCCTTAAACCAGTCCTTAACATCACCATCAAGGCCCTATACAAAAACTCTCATCCACACATCTTCATTTTCGATGACATGAATCTCTGCAAATATATAAAAGGATGAAAGGTGCTCTTCTGCAGTCACGTCTCCCTCCCCTATGAACTGGGGCATGTACTTAATGTAGTTCGTGGCTGGGAGAGCATTCATAGGTTGAGTTAAAACCAGAGGGGCGTATCTATAAACCAATATCTCAAACATCTTGTTCCTAGGAGGATTAACACCTGCAATTTGGATGTGAACTGGAGGAGAACCAAGAGAATATGGAGTTCAGACATGCGATACTGGGGCTGTGCTTTTGGGAGAAAAAAGAAAAGGCTGAGCATTAGGAGATAAAGATGAGGGGCTAGAGGTAACAAAGGTTTACCCTTCTATAATTGCAGCAACTCTAATAGGAGTAGGAGTAGTAAAGTATGGAGTAGGAAAGTATTCTAAGGTCAAATCTCTCTCCTTCCACTTCACAACTTTGGGGGAGAAAGGGGTGTCAAAGCTCTCTCCTTCCAAACTAGATAGGAGCGGAGAAATCGGCAGGAAAACTCCCAAAATTTAAATTTCTTGAAACTCCAACAGTTTGTATAATAGGAGAATCAGAAACAGTTACTGGAGTTTGTAAAGAGGGATTATGAAAATTATCATAAAACCTTGGTACAACAATGGAGGTACCTTTTTGAGTGGTCTTTCCCTTTCTAATAATTTCCTCTAGGTCAACTTCAGACGTTGCTAGAGGCAGCAGTGGAATGGACCTCATGTGTTTGCCTTTAGGAGCTAGAAATGAAATAGTGGAGTCGAAACAGTGGAGTCACCAGGTGAAAGTTGCAATCTTCAATGGTACTAATATCTTATGCACCTTCAGAATCAGAGCTTCTTTGTTGTTCTAACCCAAGGAAAATTATTCAATTCGATCAACAAAAAACATGCTAGAAATGTTAGCAGTAGAATTCACCCTTAGATTGCATAGAAGGTAAGCCCAGTACCCATCATTTTATAAAGTAACTGTAAATGAGTTTTAAGTGATCAAATGGAGAGGACTCAATGAGAATAACGTTATAACTCATAAATCTAGACTAGCATCCATAAGAAATTGAGGTCTAGAATCAACATCAGTCAGTAAGTTGGAGTAAGGGTGAATAAAGGGACAGATTTGGTGAGGATAGTGTAGAGGTTTGTTGTGGACATCAGGTATTCTAGTAGCCTAAGGAGGAAGAACTTAAATGCAAGATCCTCTTGAATTCAAATCTCAAAGAAACTGAAAGAAATTATAACAACACTATAATATAATATTCATCATAATACAGTCATAACAATCCATGTGAATCAGTCAATCATGATCTCTCTCAGTATCATAGGAAAATAAGATGGAGCAAGAAATATGACTTACATTAACCAAGATGTCTCAAAAACAAATACATAACTAGAGAACCAGTGTTATTCATAAAAATATTACAATAGTCGGGAGCCTAGCTCAACCATTCGACCTTAATAAAATATCAAAATTGTCTATAAATACCCAGAAATGTTGCAACCACTAGGAGTGTGATTGGAACACTACCTTTGAATCCTTCATTCGGTGCCTTCTCTCTAAGATTATGCAGATTTTCTCATGTCAGACGTGATTCAGGCGCATTTATGTGCTTTACAGGAAAAATTTCCCATAAGGAAGCTTCAGATCGTCAATGTGCGTTCATGGTTGCACTCTGTAACGATTTCCATTTATGGGGTGAGACAAGGTCTCAACTGCCGCCCCCAACCTACAATAACTACCTTCATTGGGATCAGGACAGGGCCTCACACTCATGAATGTTTCCAGGAGGTTCCATACAAATTTTTCGAGTCAATCTTGATGTCTCAATGCCAAGCAAATCTTCTTCTATGACCAATACAGACGCTTTCGATCTTTGGTGCATCTCCTCTCCATCGATCCATATTCAATGTGACATAGGGCCATGACCCTATGCAATTATGTGATTGCGGGCGTGACCAAGGGTGTCTTGAAAGAAAACCTCTTTTTTCCCTGCAATTCACCATGAACCGCCACACGTCCCTTTCCAAAAACCATGGTTCTGAATGCGGCCCGCTCTTGAAATTTTAAAATGTGTGCACCTTCTGACCCCGCAATGGAGCGTGACCATTGAACTTGTGATTTGAGATGAGGCTTCCTGATTAATGACCCATCTCTGGCACTTTAAATCGATGGATCAGATCTTTCATCTTCGAATCAACGGCTAAGATCTGCTTAGTGAATCGGCCTTCGGGAATTTTAATTCTCAAACCACTTTTCCCTCTAAGAAAAACCTTTAGAGCTGAGGATCTGATGACACGTGGAATTCTGGATTTGGATAGCCGAGATCCACTTCGGGTCTCAGGGACTTCGAGAAAATCAAAACTCAAATCTGGCTTACTTCTCCATGCGCTTTTACCTAGAGCTGTGGATGTGATGACACGTGGCTCTGGTTGATCAACGACTCAGATCCATTTCGGGCCTTCAGGACCTCGGCCCTTCGGGATTTCTAAGAAATTCTCATTTCAAATCACCTGAAGAGCATTTCCCCGAAGGCTTAGATCAACTGCCACCTGTCCCCTTTAAGATCAACGACTCATATTCACTTTGCGACCTTTTGTTCTCGCATTATACTTCGCACAAGTTTTCACTCCCGAACGTCCGTGAGCCACTGATCTGGACTATTCCTAGAATCTTTTCCGTTGAAATATTAAAACTATATTTTGATTATGCTTCAGTATCGAAACAGACTGTTTAAGAAAGTTGTGCTTTGTGTTCATGCCTGCGACATGCACGGTCAAGGATTTGGGCGACTGGCTATGAGCTAAGAAAACAGGGAGACCAGGGCACACAAGTGAACAAGGGAAAACAGAAAATGATTTTATCGGACGAAGGGGGGAAAACTTCAAGACTCAGCCTGTGAAAAGGATAGAGACAGGGGAAAACTACAGACTTCGGTAGAAACCACAAACCCACAGGATTCTGACAAGTTCATGTGATAACAGGGTCTACAAAAGGAAGCCATTAGATATTTCCAGCATATCTTCAAGGCTCAGGAAAACCTCACTATCTCCAATCAACTAGCAATTATTAGGGCTTACTCGATGATTTTCTCTCAGAAAGAAGGCCTTAGAATTGTTGATCTAGTTACTTTATCTAAAATTTTGTCAACTCTTAAAGGTTTTACTCCTTCAAAAACTCGTGGGTTGAATGGTCGGATTTATGCTCATTATAGGTAGAACATGGTTCACAAGACACTTTAGGAGAAAATTGTTTTCATCTTCAACCTTCTTAGTGTCATAAAAAGATAAAACGATGGCAACCATTGTGTTTTCGAAATTGTTTAATGCCCAATTTCATTATGTACCTCATGGTGAGAAAGATTGATTTTCTTCATTGCACTAGTAATTAATGAGAGTTGAGTACCTCCTTGTAGTATCTTAGCTTCCTTTTACATTATCATTTCATGATTTCAAAAACTTGTATTCGAGAAGAGTTGACTTCACTTCTTTTTTTACCCCTGCGGGGATTCTATTGGATGGTTTGGTAAAAGATATAAACAAAATGTTGAAGTTGGTTAACTGCTATGGCCCTTATGGTGAGTTATGGGAGGCGATTAAGAGGGATGGGTTGCTCAAAGATCACAACCTTATTTTGGGAGGCGATTTAAATTTTACCACATCAAAAAGAGAAGTGTGGGGACCCCATGCTAGATCTGATCCATTGCATCTCTACCTTAGACAATGGATACAAGATGAATGTTTGGTGGATATTGAGCCTTTAAAACTTCTTCCTACTTGGAGAAATGGTAGAGGTGGACAGGAGTACATTGTTAAGAGATTGGATCGATTTTTGATAAATGAGGAGTTATCCATGTCACGACTCAAATACATATCTTGGGTGGCAATATTATGATTTCTGATCATATGCCAATGATCCTACATTTGGAGCAAGAAAATGAAAAATTATGTTATCCTTTTAAATTCAATTATGTCTAGCTAGAGGAACTAGATTTTGTTAACTTAGTGAGATCTTCTTGGAATGGGCTTTTGGAGACAGAGATAATAAATCCTATGGAATCACTTGTTCAAAAACTCAAACTGCTTAAGTCTTTGGTGATTAGATGGGAAGGAAAGAAAAAACTCTTGGCGAAGGAGGAATTGGTGCAATTAGAGATTGATTTAGACACTATATTCTGACTTTCTGGGGGGTTTTGAGAAGGAGGATGACAAATTATTTGTACTAGAAAAAGAAAAGAGGAAAATGTTCCTCTTAAACCAGGAGGAGGAAACTTGGAGACAAAGTGTAGGATAAATTGGCTTGCTTCAGGAGACAGGAATACTAAGTTTTTCCATGCTTTTGAAAATTCTAGAAAACAGGCCAATGCTATCTGGGATATTACTAAGGAGGATGGAACAATGGTCACAAGGAAATAGGGTCTACAAAAGGAATCCATTAGATATTTCCAGCATATCTTCAAGGCTTAGGAAAACCTCACTATCTCCAATCAACTAGCAATTATTAGGGCTTACCCGAGGATTTTCTCTGATCAAGAAGGCCTTAGAATTGTTGATCTAGTTACTTTATCTGAAATATTGTCCACTCTTAAAGGTTTTACTCCTTCAAAAACTCCTGGACCGGATGGCCAGACTATAGAATGTTTTCTGGCTTTCTTTGATCTCTTGGGCTATGAACTTTTGGAGGTAGTTGAAGAATCTAGATGAAAAGGTAGGGTTTATGGAGCATTGAATGCTACCTTTATAGCCCTTATTCCTAAAAAAAATTCAGGGGTATAGACTAATTTCACTCTGTAATTTGGCATACAAGATTATTACAAAAATTATAGCAACCAGAATAAAAGCATCTCTTTCAACAAGAATTTCAAAGGGACAATTTGGCTTTCTGGAGGGTAGACAAATTACAGATGCCATAAGAGTGGTGCAGGAATCCTTACATAGTATCAAGGTTAAAAATAACAAATAATTGGTCCTTAAACTGGATATGATGAAGACATATGACAAGGTGGATTTGGTTTTTTTAAGGTTAGTTTTACTACATGTGGGTTTGAGTTTAGAGGCAATAGATTGGATTATGGGTTGTGTTTCTACTGCAAATTTTGTTGTCTTGATAAATGGTAGTCCCTCCAGTTTTTTTAAAAGAGTAAGAGGATTGAGGAAAGGATGCACGTTATCCCCATTAATGTTTCTACTTGTTGTAGAAGGGTTGAGTAGATCCATACAGAAGTAGGTTGAGGAAAATAAAATTGAAGGTGTTTTAGTGGAAAAAGGTATAATAATTACACACTTATTGTTCGTGGACGATGAATTATTATTTTGGAATGGAACCATCACATAATGGAAAGTTTTTAAGGAGGTACTTGATCTATTCTATAAGGTGACATCAATGTCCTTCGATCCATAGAAGTTCATGTTTCTGGAAGTAGGGTGGTTAGTAGAGGATATTATAGTACTGAAAGAGATTTTTCCTTTTGAAGTAAAACCACTAGATGTTGGTTTTAAGTATCTTGGTTTCTTCATTAAACCAAACTTCCATATAATGGCATACTGGAGCTAGCTTGAGAAAAAAATTGAAAAACTAATATCAAATTGGAGTCATAGGTGGCTAACTTTAGGGGGAAGGGTCACACTTGCAAAATTTGTACTAGAAAGCACACTTGTTTACTGGCTTTATTTGGCTAAGATACCAAAAATTATACTAAATAAAATTAGAAGAAGGATTTTTAGTTTCCTCTGGACTAGGAAAAAAGTAAAAGAAGGTATGCACTTGGTAAACTCGAAAATAATTGCAAAACCAAAAAAGACAGGAGGGTGGGGTATAAAAAAATATTTTCTCTTTTGGAAAAGAATTGGTTGTCAAACGTCCGTGGAGGTTCTGAATGGTTCCTCGTCTCTGGCATGAAGTGGCATACAAAAAATACTTAAAGAAGAAAATTGTTGTTGAATGGTTTAGGGAAGGCAGTAAAAATGGGCCAGGTATGCCAAACTGTTGGAGAGCTCTAACATCCTCATTATCCATCATAACTGATTGGTTGGTCTGGAATCCCGGAAATGGGTGGGACATCAGAATAGGAGTAGATCCAATGATTGGGTCTCAATCATATTATAAACTCTCAAACAATATTATCAGTTTTTTGCAGGCACAAGGAATAAAATTTATTGATCAAGAAGGGACAATTGATATGGAGGATCCAAGTATTTTAAGATGGAAGAAGGCAGAGACACTTGATCTAGAAGGAGGGAAAAAAGAGGAATGGGATAAATATGTTAAGGGTTTAGTTGGGTCTGTATTTGAATTAAATGTTGAAAATGATACATTAATGTGGTTGTGGGATACCAAAGGAGGACATGTTAATGCCAAACAAGCTTATGAAGTACAATTGATGGAGGATTTAGAGGAAGGTCATTTTTTTTGCTACATTGAACTTTGGAAGTGGAATTTACCACTAAAAGTTAAATTATTATGTTGGTTAATGTTTGAAAACAAAATCTCACTTGGGAAAATTTGACAAAAAGAGGTTTGATTGGACCTAGTAGATGTGTTCTATCTGGGGACAATGAGGAAACTTTGAATCACCTTTTTTTTTAGTGAAATTTCACCAAAGACATTTGATTCTCAATCTTAAAGGAATTAAAACTAAATAGTATATGGGAAGGAGGACACATTCTTAAGTGTTTTCAAACTTGGATACGGAAGATGGAATACTGAAAATAAATTGCTTGTTATATCTTCTAGGAGATATGGAAGCACATGAACCTGGTTATCTTTGAGGAACATCCACCATCTCTGGTCAGGGTTTGCAATGGAATTTTACAGGACTTGGTGGAAAACAAAAACTCACAATTTGTTCATCATGTTAGGATTGATAGGCCTCCTCTATTAGACTGAGACTTGGGAGTGAGATTCTTTGATGAAGCCTCACAATGTGAGGGTACAAAATGTGGGGCTGGTTCTATTTTAAAATGTCCAATTTTGGGTACATTCAACCTTAAGATAAACTACGATACTGAAAATAAGACCAAGGGTGAAATCCTAGCTATGTGGTGCATTTAATATTTTTCTTTTTACAAAAAAGGTAAAAATATTACAACTGGTAAGAGACTTGAAGATTATTATTGATTGGTTCTCTCATGAAAAACATTTACAGGTGGTTTCTCTTCAGCCTTAGATCAGAAAAATTTAAGTGTTGAGCGGGAAGTTTCAACAACTAGAAGCACAACACATATATAGAGAATTTAACAAGGAAGTTGACCAACTTTCAAAGCAAGAATTGTTGTTGGATGATGATGGGATATACTATGCAATGGGTACATGAATTCAAACATAGAGATTCAAAATATTATCATTCAACTAATATATTTATGCAGCAAAGATGAAGAACATTTTTTTTTCTTTTTGAAACTTGACATGTAAATACAAAAGAACTATATTCTTTTAATCTACACTTATAGTTTACAGTGTATGATGAAGGAATTGTTTTGTGGACAGTACTTATAACTCTAGTTTTGATGATGTAAAAAGGAATTAATTTTTTTTTCCCAACAAATGGATTTTTGTAAAATACTTTTTTATATTCACTAATATAAGTATTTTTTCATTATTGAAAAAAAAAAATCTAATGTAAATTAGACTACAACATGTGGTATCATAAGTCATACTAATTATTTGAGGAGTTAAAAAACTCCATCTTATGATATTGGAGATTCATTTTAAGATAAAATGAAGTGTTTGAATGAAGCATGTAATGTGACGAACTGCTGATTTACTCATTTAAAACAGAGAATATGTTATGCTATAATAGATAATACTGAAAATTTGATTTTCCAATGAATTTTGTTTTAAAGAGAGGATTTTAGTAATGGTGGATCGTTAAAATGTATAATTTCCATTGTTGAGAGAGTATGCATATATTAGTTAGTTAAGTGATTAGTGGATTTGTTTTTTTTTTTCTATTTATGGAAATTTGTTAGCAAGTTGTTAGTTTTGACCATATCAAACCTCTAGGTTGCCAAATCTCTATTGTAGAAAATATTTTTAATAATGAGAAGGGAAAGACATGCTGCATGAGTTTTCTAGTGTTTTTCGTCATATTTGTCTCCGGGTATCAAATTAGCATGGTATCAGAGCAATTAGTAAGACTTTTCACAGAGTTAGAGTGGAGAGTAGATAGATCATCGATGTAGATAGAATGTGGAAGACACCGGTTAGATCCAAGTCAAGATCTCTAGAAATTGGGTAGAAGAGCCAAAACCAAATTTCATTAAGTCAATGGTTTCAAAGGAACAAACCCTAGCATTTGAAGGAGGTGAAATGGAGTTTTTGTTTTTAATTTGGGCGAGTTTTCTATTTTATTCGGTCAACCATTAAATAGTGACCTAAAAAAATATTTTGGGTGTTTGGCTTAAATATTGAAGTTGTTTTGTTTTGTCCGCAAAGTCTTTTTGTACATACCGATGATCAAATTTTTCTATATTAAAGGCATAAAGTTAGTGTATGAATGAAATTTAAATGAGATAAAAAGGGGGCGAGGTGGGGGCCGGTTAAAAAAAAGGACAAAGATATATATATATATATATATTGGAGAAATCAGGAAATAGCCTTCACTCATTTTCTTTGATTGGGGGAAAACATAGGGACCACTTCTTGTTGGAAAGAACTATGAGTTCTAGTCTCTAAGGATGAAATCCTTCGTGCAAGTCCAGGAAATATGGGAGCTAATGGAGAATGGCTTCTCATAGCCCAATCAAACAACTTTGTTGCTCATCACTAATGGACAAAGAAATCAACTTGCATAATTGAGGGAAAATGAGAATAAATCCAACTTTTGGATCTAGATTTCACTCGATGACTCTATTTTTTCCAATATAACAGGATCATTTAGTGCAAATCAGTCCTCGGATATCACATAATTAGCATATTAGGCTAATGGAAAAGTGAATATTGTGAAGCTTCAAACCGTAAGGAGAGAGTTTGAAACCTAGAAGATGAAGGAGGCATAGAAAATTGACCAATTCATGACTAGATTGATGGGAGTTGTGAATCAACACAAGATTCTTGGAGAGAAGATTGAAGATCAAAAAGTTGAAAATTTTCTCAGAAGCCTACCTAAAAAATTTGAAATGCTTTTCATTACCATAGAAGAGTCCAAAGAGGTGTCTAAATTGATTGTTGAAGAATTTATGGGTTCGCGTTTTTCCCATGAATCAAGAATCAACATGGAAGAGGAATCCTTAGAACATGCCATCAAGACTCAAGCATTCATTGGTAGAGGTAGAGGCATAAGAAATAGAGGTAGATATGAAAGAGGAAAATGTGATCATTAAGTAGAAGGAATAACAACACCAGAATAATTAGAACAATCAAAGCAACCTAAATAATATTAGAATTATAGGGGAAGAGGTAGAAGATGGAAAGAAAAATACAAAGTTCGATGTTACTATTGTGGAAAATATGGTCACTGTGAAAATGAATGGAAAAAGAAACAATAAGATATGAACAAGGGTAGAGCTAATGTCTCCATCATTGAAGAAGGAACATCTGAGACAATGTTTGTTTCATGTCAAATCACTAAATAAGAGCACAAAAAGGATCCTTAGTTGCTTGACAGTGGTTGAATCAATCACATGATAGGTAAGAAAAGGTTGTTTTCTAGCATTGATAGCTCTATTCAATCTAAAATTACTTTAGGAGATGATTTTCATGTTAAGGCCTTAGACAAAAGTGTTATGTCAGTCTTAACAAAGAAAAATGAGAAGGAATACATTCTTTATGTCTTCTATGTACCCAATTTTATACATAAACTAATAAGTATAGGAAAGTTCGGTCAAAATGGTTATGATGTCAGATACATGGACTCCACATGCACTATATTAGATAAGACACCTAGTAGAAGAATTGTTGTAATGGTTCAAATGACCAAGAATAGAGAATTCCCATTGAATTTGAGAAATGTAATCCTATCATAGTCATATGCATAAAATTTCTCGAGCAAAAATATCTTGGTATTCTCACAATAGGTCGACTATTTTTGTAGTTTGTTTATCCGACCAATAGTCTCCTATTCTTTCCATTTTTGGTCGACCATCTATTGAAATGTCTAATTCTATTATTTTAATTTATACATCCATCTATTTTGGTGTTTTTGATTCATCCAATTTCCATTCACCTTCTATAATGTCATTGTATTTTGGAGGAAAAAATCAGTTTTTCTATATATTCCTTGTCTTCCTTGGGTATTGAATAGATTGTCTTTACGTAGTTGTTTATTCCAGGATGAATTTTTTCCCATCGAAATATTTTTCCTAGAAAACTTGTGTTTTCCATGTCCAATAGACGAGTTCTTACATTGTCTTAATTTTGATTCGACAAAAAGTTTCAAGTCACCATCGACCCTATGTTGACGTTTTTCTTGCCCCTTTTTTGTTTTTCATTAGGTTTTGGTTTCTTGAGAGATTTTATTACATCTTATGTTTCCTCTTGCAAATTTTACTCCTATAGGATGAATCCAAAGTCTCTTATAAAATTTTCTTTTATTTCATTCCAGTTAAATGTATTACCACATGCCTCTTTGATTTTATACCACTTGTGTGGTATGTTGTCCAATGTGTTAGAGAACATATGCATCCATACCCTTTCATCCATTTAACCAAATCTTCTCCATTTGTTCCCACACATGTGAATGTTGTTGGGGAATAGGGTGGAACACGACATGAAACAGAGAACAAAGTATTGCAGATAATTGAACAGGAAAAAAATGTTTTGAAGATAGAGGGTGTTGTCTAAAGACACTGTTACAAGACTTAAGCAGGGAGCATTGTGATCATAACATCACAATGCATGTTGCACATATTGATCCACATTATTCATTGCCCAATATCTATGATAATAATAACGCAAGGGATCTTCTTTTTATAGCCTCAATATCTATCTAACTTCCATAGAATTCAGAAGATCTTGTCCACATGTAATCTTTGACTATTAGAGTTGACTCCATCAAATTTTATTTTCCACGTCAAGTCGAAAAAGATGCTCATCCCAACCACCTATGCATTCAAATCGTAGTCAATTATTGGGTTGGTCGATCCACTTCCCAACTATCTTTGATTGTTGGTCAACTATCTGACCAATAAGCACGTCCACTACTCGATCGAATGGTGTAGTGCGTTCTTCTATCACCTGATCGAATGTATCCAAATGTAGGTCAAAATCTCAACCGAATGAAACTAGGAGATCTGTGATCAATCATCAATTCTTGATGTTCCAACACCACCCCATCAACACACAACTCTCAATATTTAGGAGGTGAAATTACGTCATTATGACACCCCCCATAATTGCAGCTTCTGGAAGCCCAAGCATTATGCAAAGATTGATAAATTTGGATTCAACTAAAGGTTTGGTGAAGATATCAACAACTTGATATTTTATTTTGCAATATTGAAGAGAGACAACGTTCTCGTGAATCAATTGTCTCAAATATTTATCATGGAGCTCAACACACTTCTTCCTACTATGAGCAACATTATTGTCAACAACCTATATAGCACTCTAGTTATCGCAGTAGATTGCAGTTGATGTATGAACAAGAAAGACAGTTTCTCCCAAAAGTTGGTGAATCCATACTACTTTAGTACCTACTTGAATGATGCCACAATATTTTTCTTCTATAATCGACAAAGAGACTGCCTTTTGTTTCTTTCATGACCAGAACAATGGTCCAGTTCTATAACAAAACACATATCTAGAAGTAGATTTTTCGATCATCACTTTCGCCAACACAGTTGGAGTCATTGAAATTGACTAGCAAGTCTGAACTTCGACAATACTTGATACCAAAATGAGTGGTACCTTTGAGATAAAGAAAAATGTGTTTGATTTTTTTCCAATGGATTTCTTTGGATTCTTGAATAAACCAAGAAACTACGCTAATAAAAAAGGAGATGTTAGATTGACTATGAGTAAGATAAATAAGACTACCGGCTAGTTGTCAATAGAGTGTAGCATCGAATGCGGGTGTTTGACAAGTTTTTGTAAGCTTTACTCCATACTAGAAAGGAGTAGCACAAGGATTTCAATCAGTCATATTCAAATGTGTCAACAGATCCATCACATATTTAGAATGATAAATGAAAAATCCATGACAAAATGTAATACTTGAAGATACAAAAAATAATTCAAAGTACCAAGATCTGTCATGTCAAAGGAGCCAATAAGTTTTTTCTTCAATCTAAGGATCAGATATTTATTATTTTCAGTAATGAGTAAGTTATCTACATATACAACAACAATCAAGTTGTCTCCATTGGTATGGGTTACATACAAGATATGATAACATTCAGACCATTTGAAATCATGTCGAAGAAAAAGGCTATCGATCTTAACATACTAAGCTTAGGGAGCATGCTTCAAACCACAGAGTGACTTCTTGAGTCAACAAACCAAATTTGAATTTGTCACAAAAGCATATGGGTTTTCCATGAAATTTTATTTAGATAGATATCCATGAAGAAAATCACTCATCGCATCCATATGATGTATTTTCCATCCAAAATGAGCAGCGAGGGAAGAATCAGTCGAACAAAATTCATCTTTGTGAAAGGGGAAAATGTTTAAATGTAGTCGATGCCTTTTTCTTGAGAAAATCCATTCATAACCAGGTGATGTTTATGTCTCTCAACAACACCTTCAAAGGTAAATTTGGTCTGGTAGACCCATTGACACTTCACAATGTTATTTCCGTGCAGTCGGGGAACTCAATCCCAGCTATGATTCTTAAACAAAGAATCAATTATTTTATGCATGGTTGGTTCCCATTAAAGTCATCCTTCAACATCTGAGTACATAATGGAATGAAAATTTTCCATTACATGATTCATCAAGGTAACTCTAGCATCTTTCTTTTGAATTTGAGTATGTCATTCGGAGGAGGCATCTCCAACATCAACTCCAATAGATTCAATTTTATTGGTAGCCCATCTTGGTAGACAAGAAACCGGTGAACTATACTTCACTTCAGTAGGTCAATCATAATTTAGAGAGTCTTCACTCAGTGGACCATTCAAAACAAATAGCGTCGTACTGTTTAACTCATAGGTCGACTCTCTAGTCGAAACGAGGAGAAAGTCTGACTATCCAATCGAAGGACTAAAGTATGGAACAATAGAACCAGTTTCAGAGACAACGTCAAAGGGATCATCCTGCAACAATACAAAAGAGGAATTCAACAAGTTAATGACATAATACTTATCATCAAACTATTCATTTTGTCTGATAATTATTTTTCGTTTGATAGGATCAAGCAGTCGATAGGATTTCGACTCTTCAGAGTCTCCCATCATTATGCAAGCATGACTCTTTACATACAAATTCTTTATGAAATCATCGAGAATGAGAGCCTAGAAAACAAATCCAAACAAATAGAGGTGGCAGACTGAAGGCTTCCTTCCATACCATCATTTGAATAGAGTCATGGATGGAACAATTCGAGTCGAGATGTGATGGAGAAAAAAAAATTCATAGTATACTTCTTCATCCAATAATCGAGGAGGTAGATCGTTAGGCTGTAAAAGACATCTAGGATTTTCTACTAATGTATGATTCTTTCATTCTGCAACACCATTTTTCTGAGGAGTGTGAGGAACTGAATGCTTCCATTCAATACCATATCGAGGTAGGTATTCTTCAAAAGGTAGATTTACATACTCACCACCATTTTCTGATCTCAATCACTTGATGGGTTAGCCACATTTATTTCAAATAAAGGCCTCAAAGTCCTTAAAATTTTGAAATACAAGGGTCTTATTCTTAAAAAAAAAACCCACGTGAACCGAGAGAAATCATCAATGAAAGTCAAAATATACTTTGCACCTACCAGTGAAGGTAGATTGATGCATCAGATATCACTGTGAACTAGTTCCCATAGTTTTTGTGCTCACCACGCTTTTTTAGAGTCGAATGGTGCCTAATTATGCTTCCCTATCAAAAATACCTTATAGAATCCTTCAGGGGGAAACACCTTTGACAAACCACGAACCATGTTCTGATTTTCCAGTACCTGCAGACTTAAAAAATTTAGATGTTTGAATATCTCATGCCAAGTTCAAATTCTCTCATCACTGTGAGAAACAAGTGTAGTCATTTCAGTGCCAGGTAGATTCATGTCATGAAACTTGTATAGACTATCTATCGTTTCAAGAATCCCATCGATGAAAATTGACTTATCTTTATTTAAATCAAGAACATAGAACCGATGTCGCCAAAATTCCACTTTGTTACCTATACGTGTTAACTAAGAAATAAACAACATATTGGAACTGAGGTTTGGCACAAGATAGACGTCGACAATCCTTCCATGTTGACAAGAAACATCACCTTGAACAACAAAATCTAGATAAAAATCATTAGCCTCATATATTTTACTCTCCTTAGCTTCAAACAACCACATGAGAAAGGAGGAATCCTTATCCATGTGGTGAGTGCACCAAAAGTCGACAACCCATACATTATATACAAAAGGTGACAGTAAGGCCTGAGAAGTCTTGACTTGGAAGGTGAAATTATGAGCGGGTCAACATACAATAGGCACGTCTCCTTCATGGTTCTTAAACTTCTCCTCTAAATTTTCTTGCTTCTTAAATAAGGTTTTCTCCACATGTATGGTATTTCCACAGCACTGACATGTCTTCTTGTTTCGAATTCATTCTGGTACATCTACCTATCTCTGAGATTTCTTGTTGTGGTATGTAGGTTTCTGTGTAGAGGCATCAGACCATACTCTATCCCTAGAATCCATATTTCCCTTTCCCTTCAGCAAGTGGGCCTATTTTTTTCTAGCAAGCATTCCTTCTTGAAGCAGTGTATGCTAATCAATAATAAAAATACCATAGAAATATTCAAAGGTGTAATCATTCATATCTTCCTTGTGTGCTTTCTAGTTGGTGCGTAAAGTCGACATGAACATGTTGAATGGTGTTCTTTGGTTCATCAGGACTAGCTCGATGAGTTGTCCATCCTTCTTTCGATAGTTCTTTCTACATTCTCCCAATTTCAGTTGGAGTTATTTGACGTGCACCAAATAGTCCTCCATTTTTTCAAAGGAATGAGGATTATGAGAGATCAACTCATTCTCCAATTGCATGGCGTGGCTCTCATCGACTCGCTCAAACAACGAACTCATATTTTTCCAGACATGATGAGGATACTTCATTCCACTAAGGTGAAATCAAATATCCTACATGATGTAGGTTGTGATGATTGTTATAACCTCATCCTTCTTTCCATGAACAACAAACTTCGCCTTATCATCTGTTGGATCTAGAATCACAACTTTTGTATACTTCCACACTCCTTTTCTTTTTAGTAGGGTTTCCATATCTGGTGCCCATAATGAATAATATGATATGTTTATAACAAAAAGATCAATATTTGAAGTCGTCTTCGATATCTATATAGAAACTGGTCTGTTTCAATATGTTCCAATAACCAAACAACCGACCCAAAGTTAGTCACACAACAAATATGACTCAGAAAGGTTTTCAGATAATTGATCGAGGTTTTAAACCATTGGATCTGATACCATGTTGGGGAATAGGGTGGAACACGCCATGAAATAGAGAAAAACGTGTTGCATATAAATGAAGAGGAACACAAAATTTTGACATCAACATCAACATCATTAATGCCTCATGTAGGAGATCGCGTTGTTCCATAGAAATCAACTAGAAATGTAAGAACGCTAACATAATTCCTAAGGAGTTGTGTAGAGCTAATGAAATATGAAAATTCCCTAAGTACATTGTATTACATGAGTTATCACTGCACACAAAGAAGGGAAACTCCCATCGCACAAAGGGTGGAAAATCAGGTACTACGCAGGAAGAGGTCAAACGAAGAGTTTAGATTCAATGCACAAATTAGGGAGTATGATGCGGATAATGTTATCTTGGATTTGGGGTCTTATGTGAATTTTTTACCTAAGAATACATGGGATATGATGGGAAAAATCAAGCTAGTATGGTCTCATGTTTAGTTAAGGCTCGCAAATCAGCACAAGATAATGTCGATTGGTCGATTGACAGGAGTACCTGTGAACATAGATGGGGTGTGTAGTGTGGCAGAATTTGAATTTATTGAGATTTTGGATGATAGTTAACCATATCTAGCATGGATGGGAATATAATGGGATTTTTATAACCAGGTGATCATTAACTTGAAGAGGAGGGATATGATATTTGAAGTTGGAGATTTGAAAGTTACTACACCCTTAGACCCATAAAAAGGAAAGAGATACATAGAGAGAACTAGAGGAAATTGCATTGACAACTTATGTAACATGATTGTGCAAATGGATGATTATGTAAATCCCATTGAAGAAGGTGTGCTAATTTGGAGAAGTATCAGTTCATGTACATCGTATTATGAAGAAGGTCTAGAGCATTGGCAACAAACAATGCATGAAGTCTCAACTAGATGATGTGTACACATAACCCGATCCTTGCACTGCATTGGAAGAAAATTATGTGATCCACCCAGGTATGATGGATTGACTGAAAAAAAAATTGTTTTTAAAGGCATTTGAGTTGCAGGTATCTAAACAACAAAGGCTATTGGCACTAGATGTTTTCCTAAAAGTGATTCGAGTCAGATGGTGGTTTGCACATAAATAAGGACTAAAAGACCGGCCCCAATGCAAAAGACTAATGCAATTAAGGTTTAGTACTTAGGGAGAAAATATTGTGCATAAGTATAGAGGAGAGAGTGACCCCGTAGTTCATGTTGAGAAATGCAGGACTTTATGGAGTTTAGTACCAAAAATAGAATGGATGCATAGATTTATATATACATTGGACACAATTCCAAAGAAATAGTATTTGGAATTGGAAATGAGTAGAGATACAACAATATGGGAAGAGTTGGCTCAGAGGTTCAAAGCCACATTTACATTTGAAAATGAATCTCCATCAATATATGTAGCACTATGGGATATTCGATCTAAGATGTTCTCAGACGAAGGGTCGATGGATATCGTACCAATGTTCAGTTTGCACATAGCTACTATGTTTGTCCAGGAGTTATTAGTGTTACAATGTGGCTAAGGAAGAATATGATGAGGAAGATCCTAGGAACGTGCAAGTATCTGAAACAAAAGGAGAATGGGTAGTAGAAGGAATAGATATTGAATATGTTGCGTACACACAAACCATAAAGACACATAAGGTAAACATAAGGATGAAAGAGAATATGAAGTTTGCACATATAGGGGATTACTAGATTGATAAGACATTCAAAACGATTGTAGACTTGTTGCGTGAATATCAAGTCCTATTCCCAATGAAATTTTCGGAGATGAAGGGGATAGTTGGGGACTTAGGAAAGATGAATATTCCCTTGAAACCAAGTTCTAATCCAGTGTGACAACGACCTTACAGGATAAATCCAAAGTAAAAGGAAAAGATGAAAGCTGAAATCGACAGGCTGTTGGATGCAAGAATCATTGAACTAGCAAAATAATCTAAGTGGATCAATCCAATGGTAGTACATGACAAGAAGATAGGGGGAATCATGATCTATGTGGATCTGAGGAACATGAACAATGCACGTTTACATGACCCATTCCCAACACAATTCACAACTGAGGTATTGGAGAATGTAGGAGGCCAAGAAACTTATTCTTTCAAGGATGTATTCTCGGGGTACCATTAGATAGAGATTTTGTAGGAATATCAACACAAGACTACTTTCATGATAGATTGGGGGAGTTATTAGTATATAGTAATGCCCATTGGACTAAAGAATGACCCTGTAGTGTTTTCCAAAGTTTTGGTTGCAACATTCAAGGAATTTATTCGTAAGTTCCTTCAAATATACTTGGATGATTGGATTGTGTTCAGTCTACTCAAGGACCAATTAGAAGTACTCAGGCTAATGTTACATTTAGTTGAACTTGAATAAGTGTGTTTTTTTCCCATAGTTTGGAATTTTGTTGGGACATGTATTTTGCAAGCAGGTATTACTAGTGGATCGAACCAATA
Organism: Picea mariana; assembly: GCA_032191745.1. Taxonomy (NCBI): domain Eukaryota; kingdom Viridiplantae; phylum Streptophyta; class Pinopsida; order Pinales; family Pinaceae; genus Picea; species Picea mariana. Next base: position 116,460 of record JASDQU010109393.1, read on the forward strand.
TCGTAGAAATTATGGATTTAGAACCACCCACATCAGTAAAAAAGATCAGGAAAATATGGTTCATATAGGATATTATATGAAATTTGTCAAAGGATATGCACATATCACAACACGAATGGAAAATTTATTGAAGAAGGAAGCAAAGTTTCAATGGAACAAAGATTGTCAGAAGGGTTTCGACACCTTAAATAAAAAACTAGTGACTGCACCGATTTTGATACTTTCAGATTGGAACAAGGAGTTCCATGTACATGTAGATGCATCATCCATAATGTTGGGTGAATTACTATCTCAACTACAGGAGGGAGATAAATATCACCCAATTTCTTTTACAACTAGGAAGTTTTCCATAGCAGAGAAGAATTATGCTACCATAGAACGAGAAGGATTGGAAATGGTATATGTGATACAAAAGTTTAGAAATTACTTATTGGGGTCTCATATTAAGCTCTATACAGACCATTCTACATTAAAATACTTAGTGAACAAGCCAGTGTTGGGGGGGATAATATACATATGGATACTATTGTTTCAAGAATACGATTTTGAGTTTGTAGTGTAACCAAGGAAGTTAAATGTGGGGATATCATCTATTGCGCATACTATCAAGAGAAGATGCACATAATTTAGATGATATCTTCCCAGATGCAAAACTATTTGCAGTTAATATGGTGGATGATTACTTCTCAGACATCGTGTAGTTTCTAAGTACATGTATGGCTCCATCATACATGAAGGTTGTTCAAAAGAAACAAATGGTAGTGAAAGAAACATATTATCAGTTGATTGCATGGAATTTATACAAGTTGGGTACATATGGAATATTGAGATGTTGTGTGCTGGAATACAAAATATCGATGATACTCGAAGACGAAAAGGACAATATTGTAGAAGGACATTATGCAGGGAGAGAAATTGCACAAATTATTTTGTTTGCAGGGATTTGGTGGACCACACTTCACAAATATTCTAAAAAATATTGTCAATCATGCAACATATGTCAAAGAGTGGGAAAACCATCCAGGAGGGATGAAATTCCTTTGAATACAAAGGTTACATTGCAAGCATTTGATAAATGGGCCATATACTTTGTGGGGCCAATCAAACCACAAGCAATAATATCACGGGAAAGGTACATAATCACTGCGATGGAGTATTTGATAAGATGGGAAGAAGAATCCACAGTTACATAATGCACCGTGAACACTACGGTGTGATTTTTATTTTAGAATATAGTCACATAATTTGGATGTCCACTCATATTACTCAGTGATCAAGGAACACACTTTATGAATAAGACAATTGCAACATTGAATGAGAAGTTTCAAATTCATCATCATAAGAGTACCCTATATCATCCTCAGGCCAATGGGGCAATGGAAGATTTCAATAAAATATTAGACAATGCTTTAACCAAAATATACAACATAGGGAGAGATGATTGGGACTTAATAGTTCCTGTAGTGTTATGGGCCTACCGGACAACAAGAAAAAATTAGACAGGACATACACCTTTCGAGTTGGTCTATGGGAAAGAAGCAGTGATGCCAATGGATTTTATTCTACTTAGCCTATGCATTGCAGCAATCACTGATCTTTTAGACTCGAGTGCAGTAGAGGAGAGACTACCACAATTAATACAGCTTAAGGAAAATCATTTTTTCATAGGTTTCCATCAGCAAGTTTAGAAGGCAAGAGAGAAGGCATGGCATGATAGACACATTAAACATAAAATGTTTCAAGTGGGAGATATGGTATTAATCAATGAAAAAAAGTTCATGCAGCATCCAGGAAAGTTTTGAATGCACTGGTTAGGACCCTATGTGATTCAACATGTAACAAGGACAAACATTGTAGAGTTGGAAACCCTAAATGGAGAAGTCCTTGGAGGAATGGTGAATGAAAGTTGTTTGAAACTCTATAGAGACGCCCGACAGTCTTTGCAGTAATATGGGATGCGCCAGAACACATGTATCATAATAATTGTACTATAGTAGGAAGATAAAACATAGAAAAACATATAAAAAGTAGAAAAGGGAAGAAAAACAAATAAAAATTAGATATATAAAAGGAAAAATATTACAGAGTACTAAGCATAAGAAATTTCACAGAAGGAATGGTTATCATGCATTAGAATTGAACTACACCAATTCAGAAAATAATGCAAAGAAGAAAAAGACTACAAAGAAAATAGATACAAAAGCAAGAACAATTGTGATGTTTAAGAATGACAAGACCATTGGAAGCATCAAAGAACATAAATGATGAAGATAATATGGTAATAAAAGGTCATAAATACAATGTATAATATTTAATGGTAAAATACTCGGAAATCATGACATATTGGTAGTATGAGGAAAAAATCACATGACAGATTTTGTAATAAAGCTGCATTTATTTAACCACTCATCAACCTCATTGGTAGATTGGACAAGTTAGTTAAGGAATAAAGAGACATGCACAATTGGAAAGGAGGCACAAAAACAATCGGAGGTCATCAAGAATAAATCATTGTGACTGAGAGATGGATGCAAGAGAGAGAAAACTAGAGCAAACCAGAGCAAGTCTAAGTGAATTAGAGCCAAACCACAGCTACCACATAACAACCATAGAGTCAGTAACAAAACCTTTCACAAGAAAAAAATGTCCTTGCCAAAAGTTGGAGTTTCATTAGCAATGAAACGAAGGAAATCCAAATGACCAATAGATGCACCAGAGGTTGACGAAGTACCAGGAGCTTTGCCTTTGAATTCGCTTGAAATATTCCATAGGGATTATATTCCACCAAGGAAAGATGATGTGTCATAGGTCAAAGTTCCCACAGATGGGAAATGAGTAGAAATTTCCCAAGTTGGCCAGGGAAAAATAATTGTGCAATAAGAGAATGCCAGGAAAATCAATGATATTGCTAGAAACACAGATGTGGGAAACACGACTTGATAAGTCGAGAATACTAAACTTGTTGGAGGTTCCACATTTCGGGCATAGACTAGAAATCAATGCATGCGTTAAGTTATTTCTTAGTTGCGTCCATGGGGGGACACTGTGACTTGAACCCCCAGTGTCAATTGATACTACTATTATTGCGCGCATCACAGGGATACTGAAGGTAGGAGAGGATACAACCCTTTTGTTCAGTAAGACATGGGAGAGAGCCCTTTTAGAATCAATGAAGTAAAAATTTCACACCTTTAGCGGGAAAAGACGTTTGAATGTCATAAACATGAATGAGAGTGGTGTTTGGTTTGAGATGCAGGTGTTGGCTTGCAAATTGAGTGTAAGTACAGAAAAGGATGAAGTACAAGCTGCATTGATCACAACCGCAGGAAAGTGCTCAGTAGGGGTCCAAATGAACTGGGCCACCTTCTTGATGAACTAATTTTTGCAAGACTTTAATGAGGCCCAGGAGAAGGGTACATAATTTCACTATATATGGATTTTGATTTTGATTGCGCTAGTCAAATGGAAGGAACCAGGATAATATCAATGCATGGGGACATCCGACAGAGGTAATATGGTCGGGAGGTATGCCAACTTATGGAATACGATGAATAAAAGGAGGAAATAGAAAAATAATGTCAAGTTATTTGTATACTTTGATAATATCAGGTACCTAATCGAACATGCACCGCACATTTCAACCAAAATAGTGGAAACCTAGAAATACATTATGCGATTCAAAGAAGCCATGAACCACATGTACATGCAATAAAAGAAGGATCATTCACACTAGTGACTTCCAACCAACTATAGGTTGACCACATAAGATGTACGGTTTATTGTGAATGATTAGGAAGATGGGTGGGAAATCCCAACAGAGAAAATAGAGCAACTAGAAGATGAATAAGAATAGGATAAGAGTGATGAAGAATTGGATGAAGGGTAGGGGAAGGGTCAGAATAATGGTGCAAGAGATATGCTTGGGCCATAAAAATTAGAGGAACACCAGATAGTTCCCACGATATGCATCAAATAAAAATACAAGAGGAAGGAGCCAGTAGGAGGGTCATGCATGAAGGATAAAGCGCACAAGGAACCCCCAATTTATAATTTAACCAATGATGATATGGACCTCATCGACTACCAAGTACAGGAAAACATGGAGGAAATCATGGAGGAAGAAACGAGGAAACATGAAGCGGAACACTTGAAGGTGCAGGAGAAGTTGACAAATATGCAATAGCTCTTGGAAATAGTTGGCCTAACAACAAAGCGTAGGATAGAGGGAGGGATGTTCACAATTCCAATGGAGGAAGTAGAGACTATACATCTAGCCTTAACCAAGATAGAAGTTGGACACAAAACACTACAAATTGAGGAAAATGTAATTGACTTCCCAACAAAAAAATTATAAGAACGGGTGAACGAAATCAACTATTTGAACATTGCGGTGTCATGGCTACCGACACACATACTACAAATCCTACAAATGGGCATGCTACATGAGATTAGGATGTGAGGGGAGGAAGCACACCAAAAACTGACTAAAGTACAGGAGGAAAAGGCTCAGTTACAACAATAGTAAGAAAATTTTCTCCAAACAAAGAGCACAGTTGAAGGGAATGTGGAGGAAGTACGGAAGGGAAAGAATGAAGCAAAGAAAAGGACCAGGAAAGAGTTAAAGGAAAAGGAAGAAGCTAAGAGAATGAAACAAAAGACACAAGAGGACATCCAAAAATTGTACAAGGAAGTTCCAGAAGTGCCAATAGTAGTCAAGGCTACTACAGAAGAACATGTATTGAAGTTTGGTGAAGTCATCAATGGATTCCAAGCGAAGATTGAGGACCTACATTTGAAAAGTAAACCAGGAAGGCCATCAGAATTTCGAGAGGGAAGAGAGAGAATGGAGATGACCATAGTCACCAACATCAAGAAAATAGAAGAAGAGTGTGAAAAACTATGCGAGGAGAGTGCACAAATCTAGATAGACTTAGTGGAAGATCCAACGATGAAGGTTATGGAGGTCAAATTAAGAGAAGAACAGGAAACATCCCAGCAAGCTTTAGATAGAATCAACACACTTCCACCAATGGAATGTATGATATCAATTTTGGAATAGAGGTAGTCATATGTGGAAGTGGAACAAATGAGGGATCAACAGAATATCCTTAAGCAACGCTTAGGACCGTTTCATTAAGAAGCAGTAAGGGTGATTGGTGAACTGGCCACTGCATAGGGAAAGGTGAAGCAAGTAGCCCATGAAGTAGAAGATAAAATTGCAGCCTTGACTATGCAAGGGGACAAAGAGATCACATAAATAGAGGAAATAATACAAAAAGAAATGGAGGTAGCTAATGGATCCTCCCAAAGGTTCACTGAAGCATGGAGGAGTAGGAAACAAGCCTAAGTGGCCCAAGACAAGCCATAGGAGAGTGTTGGGGCCCTGTCAGAGAGGTTGTTTTGGGACACAATTTTGGTATAAATCATAAGTATATAAGAAGTGTGCAAAAGAGGTGCGCAGAAGAAGAAGGAAGATTCGAGAGTGCACAGTTGAGGCACATCCATAAGCACAACACACAATAAGAAAAGAATAAATTATAGAGAAGAATAAAGCAGAGAGAAGAATAATGCAGGAGAGGAAAGCAGGAGAAAAGGAAGGATGACACCCCAAAATGATAAATATAGAAGGATGAAAAAAATCTAGAAGAACAACAGTCAGAGTGAAAAAGAAACACGCAGACATAAAAGAAGGTGAAAGCAACTTGAACAACTAGTTAACTGGACTAGTCATGCATTGTAATTGGGTTTTGGGATGAGCAAAGTAGGTTTTTAATCCCTAGAATGTATGTATAAATATGTAATGGGTTGGGAGAATAGGGGTTCCTCTTTGTGGTTATTCTCGAGCAGTATTGTGGAGTCTATTCAAAATCGTCAAGAGATCTTGTCTATAAGAAGGGAGATAGGGTTGATGGGAAGAGAGAGAATCAATGTTTGAATGTTAAGATATGATGCAGAGGGAGAGAGGCTTGCACTCCAAATCGGCTAGGCTAGGAGAAATGAAAGATAAACATGATATATGTTTGTAAGAACAATGCACAAGCCTAAAGAAATTACTAAAATCATAATAAAGAAGCCATCCATTGTAGACGTAGCCTAGAGTTGGGTCAACCATGTTAAATCTTGTGTTAACTGTATTTTGTATGATTGATCATGGATTCTATTTGGATTTTTATTAGATTATAATTGCCTTATGTATAATCATTTCACAATTTCTATGGTTGTTATGGTAATGGGTTATGTTGTAATCTAGAAGATAATAGTAGTAGAGATATTGTAACGCCCCTAAACTGATAAATGATTAAAGATTATTAAGCAAGATTTAATTAAGGAAAAATTTCAGTTAATAAAACAACATTGATTGCAGACTGCATTCAATGATCTGATAAACCAATTTAAAAGACAGTCAGTAAGAATGGAGATAACAACAGAGTTACGTATGCAGGGTGAGGGAGCCCATAAATCCCGAGGCACTAAAATTTATTAGGGACGCAGGTCAGAGGATGCGTGGAGGGGGTTGGTGGTACAGTTACTACATGAGGCGGCAGGGAGGAACAAGGGATGGGAAGAGGGGGATGTGCAATCCATTCCGC
>JASDQU010109394.1:0-11358 GCA_032191745.1 Picea mariana
TGATTTGAAAGTGGATGCATGGCACCAAATCTATAACTCCAGGTATGGAGCACTTTGGAGGAAAGCAGAGGGTGAAAGCGCCGAAGTCCCGAAGGAGATATCGATCGTTGATCAAGGAGGAGGTCAAAGGACCATTGATCTAGTCTTGGCTGAAAAGTGTTTAAGTCCCAAAGAGGACTGGGGTCGTCAATTTGGAGAGGACAGGTGTCAAAATATCCGACACTCCAGAAGGATTCACTCCATAGATTTGTGTTTGTGGAGAGTGGATATAGACCGTTGATCGGAGTAGATGTGTGGCTTCCGATATACAACTCCGGGTACGGAGCACTCCGGGAGAAAAGGGTGAATGAAGGAGCAGGAACTCCCGAAAGTCAAAGAGCCAGAGTTCATTAGAACTGTCTGTTTGTTGAGGAAAGGTGTCAACAGTTCTTCCACTCCAGAAGATAGCTACTAACGGAGGAAGCAAAAGTTGAGAGTTGAAACTCCCGAAACCTGAATCGTGAAATAAATCACAGTCATTGATTTAGAAAGGTTAGATCTGATCCATAGATTCAGAAAAGATATATCTGAGATGTCATTTTAGAAGCACCACCAAGGTCGCGATATCGACGGTCCCGTAACATTGCAGGGATCGAAGGTGCGCAAACTTTAAAAAGTTGAGGGCGGGTCATAATCCAGACCATGGTTTTGGAGAAAAGACACGTGGAGGCTCAAGGTGAATTGCGGAGCGAAAAGTAGTTGGTTTCAAACCACCCTTGGTCACGCCCACAATCGTGTGGATTATGTGAGGTCATCGCCCAAGGTCATGATAAGGAAGGGCTTATTAAAAAAGGGGCTAGCGCCCAAATCGGAGATTTCGCAAGCGAAAAAGGGGAAGGTCGCGAGTACCATTAGACTTGCACCTAGAAGTCAAAATATTCTGTGTTTAATTGCAGAACGAGACCATCAAGGTCTCAGAGAGTATTTTTTCTCCAAAATTGAAGATCCTTGACTGGGAGGTTGGACTGGTTCCCCAACTTTCCAAATTAGAAACCATGGATGGAGAATCTGTCCTTTAAGAAAAGCGAAAACTTTTATGACTCATCGTGGGTGTGTTGTGGTGAGTTTCAAATCTCAAACTCTACTTTCCTCCGTACGCCAATCTTTTGGAGTCGATGATATGCAGACATCGATCCTTCTTAATTGACGAATCTACCTTTACTTTGGGAATTTGACCTTTCAACCAGATCAATGGTTCTACTGCCCCTTTCTTGATCAATGGTTGAGATCTCCTTTGGGTCTCCGGACTTCTGAAATCTCAAGTCTCAAACTTTAATTCCCCTCAAAGTATGCGGATTCCTACCATGTTTCCTCTTGAATCAGATGGTTGATGCTTACTTCAGGTATTTACCCATAGTCCACAGGTTCACGCCACATCGTTTCTGGATTAGACGGCCCAGATTCACTTCAGATGATCTAATGCTTGAGATCTTCTTCATACAATCTGACGACTGAGATATACTTTGGACGATTCAGTGGTCGAGAATTTATTTTGGCTCTTTGACTCTCTGGACTTCAGGGATTTCAAATCTCAAACTAACTCTCTAGATTAGACGACCCAGATTCACTTCATACGATCCAAGGCTTGAGATTTACTCCAGACGATCTGACGACTGAGATCTATTTCAGATGATCAGACGATCGAGATTTACTTCGGCTCTCCGGTTCTCTAGGATTTGGGAATTTCAATTCTTAACTGGAAATTCTTGAAGTGATATTTCTTCGGAGCTCACAATCCGTCGCCATGTATCCCTCTGGATCTAACAGATGAAATTTACTATGGCTCTCCGGGCTTCGGGGATTTCAAATATGAAACTTAAATTTCTCGAAGTGATTTCTCTAGAGCTCACGATCCCTCGCCACATATCCCTCTGGATCTGATGATTGAAATTTACTTCAGCTATTTCACCTTGTTTTGATCCACAAACTTCCGGAGTTGTGGATCTTACACCACTGGTTGTCCTCCTTCATGATGGACGGTCCCAAACTACTTTGGGACTTTGGAACTTTGGTAAGTTCTCTCTCCTACGTGCATAAAGCCTTAAGGCTCGTGCACCTTATTTCGATCATATGGTTGTTGGTCCTCTGTGTTGTGATCCTATGGTCACTTTCTCCCTCTCTCCTAAGCTTTTGATCTCTGCATGTTGTTCGCTTCTCCTCCTAAGTTTATGTTGTTCATGTTTTCCATCATCATTGTTGTCCTTGCCATCAACGAAAAACACGCTCTTCCTGTAAAACATGCCAACAATATCCCCCTCTAGCATTGATGGAAACCTTGAAATGCTTCACTTTTCTTCTTAGTCCTCCAACTATAGCATCCATACCACACATTTTCTCCCCCTTTGACATCAATGTCAAAGAAAAAATGAGAGTGACTTTGTTCCCCACCTGAACAGAGATACAATAAGCACTCTCCCCCTGATAAAAAATACTATGAGCACTCTCCCCCTGATCAGATATACTGTTTTAAATTGATAACAAGGTCACGCCCAACTTCTAGCATAGATACTAAAACTAAGCTTGTGCAAGCGGTTTAGTGAAGATATTAGCTATCTATTCTATGGAGGGAATATAATTCAGCTGAACAACTCTATTTTTAACCTTCTCTTTGAGAAAATGATACTTTATCGATATATGCTTAGTCTTTGAATGGAGAATAGGATTCTTCAAGACACTAATGGCACTGGTGTTATCGGGGTGAAGTGGAATGGGATCAATATAAATTACCTTCAAATCTGCAAGAGTTTGTATCATCCATAATATCTGAGTGAAGCAAGTAGCAGCAATAATGTACTCTGCCTCTGTAGTTGATAATGAAATAGATCCTTACTTCTTACTAAGCCATGCTACTAACTAATCACCTAAGACGAATGCACCTCCACTGATGCTCTTTCTCTCATCCAAACAGTTTTCCCAATTAACATCTGAATATGCAGTTAATTGAAAATTTTGATTTCTAGGATACCAGAGACCATAATTCATTGTACCTTTCAAATATTTGAATATCCTTATGACAGCTGCTAAATGACTTTGTTCAGGAGAAGAATGATAACGACCTAACATTCCAACAGCTCGCATTATATCAGTATGGGATGTTGTGATGTACAGAAGACTGCCTATCATTGATCGATATGTTCTTTGATCAACATCAGGTGAAATATCATCTTTACTGAGCTTGCAACCAACCACCATAGGTGTACTAACAGGAGAGGAATCTTCGATTTGAAACTTCTTCAACATCTCTTTCAAATACTTTTCTTGAGAGATAGATAGCCCTACAAAACTCTGATTGATTTGTAAACCAAGAAAATATGACAGTTCTCCTATCAAGAACATCTCAAACTCAGTTTGGATAGAATTAGAAAACCACTGAACCGAAGGTTCATTGGTACATCCAAAAATAATGTCATCTACATAAGCCAAAACAACTAATAAATCATCACCTTCAGACTTAATGTATAGATTACTGTCAATAGTACCTTTCTTGAACCCTTTGTCCTGTAGAAATTTTTCCAGTCTATAATACCAAGCTCGTGGTGCCTGTTTCAGTCCACATAATGCCTTTTTTAACTTACAGACATAGTCAGGATTATCTGTTAGTGAAAATCCTTTAGGTTTCTCCACATATACATCTTCTTCTAGATCTCCGTTAAGAAATGTTGACTTAACATCCATTTGATATACTTTAAATTTCTTATGACATGAATAGGCAAGAAATATTCTTATGGCTTCCAATATTGCCACTGGTGCAAAGGTTTCATCAAAATTATGTCCTTCAACTTGTGTATATCCCTTACAGACCAATCTAGATTTATTCCTAACAATTTTCCCTTGTTCATTCATTTTATTCTTAAACACCCATTTGGTGCAAATTACATTCTTATCTGTAGGTCTAGGAACAAGCTCCCAAGTATCGTTCTTCTCCATTTGATCCAGTTCCTCATTCATTAATTTTAACCAATTTACATCTTTACTGGTGTCATTAAAGTTCTTGGGTTCCACCATGGATATGAAGGCTATATGTGATTACTCAGTGTCTTTGATTATCCTTCTCCTAGTTTGTACACCTTTGTCTTTCTCACCAATTATTTGACTTGAAGGATGATTCTTTTGAGTAATTCTGGAGGGAGGATTTGATGTTGTCTGTTGATTTGAGTCTTCCTAAGTATTTGTATCTTCATCTGACTCAGGGTCTTCTCTTTCTGATTCTTGGACCTGTTCATCTTCAACTTCAACTATATCCTCTGTTGTTGATTTAACACTGCTTACATCTTGTATTGGGATTTCTTCATCAACTTTTATGTGAATACAATCAACCAATTTATGTAGCCTCTTAATGTTTGTAGCATACCCTAAGAAGATACCTTCATCATCCCTATCATCATATTTTCCAAGATTTTCATCATTGTTCTTGATATAACACTTACTCCCAAAAACTTTAAAATGCTTGATTGAAGCAGGTCTTCCAAACCATAGTTCATAAGGAATCTTGTCACTTTGTGGCCTGAGATGATCTTTTTTAAGAATATGTACAGCTGTATGAATTGCTTCTACTCAATATGTCTAAGAAATATTCCTTTCATTCATCATTGATCTTGCCATCTGCTGAACAGATCTATTATGTCTCTCGACTACTCCATTTTGTTGTGGAGTCATTGGAATAATATACTCTCTTTTGATCCCATGTTTATCACAAAACTCTTTGAAGTCCCTTGAACTAAACTCTCCTCCTATATCAGACCTTACTGCCTTCAATATTTTTTCTGTTTGATTCTCAGTCAGAGCCTTAAACACTTTGAATTTTTCAAATGCTTCAGATTTTTCTTTCAGAAAGGAAACCCATGTAAGTCTAGAATAATCATCAATAATCAACATGAAGTAATTTTCTTTTCATGTACCTTCCTTCCTTGATGGTCCACATAAATCTATATGTACTAACTAAAGAGGTTTCTCTATTGATGCAAAGTTCTTAGATTTAAACTATGTCCGAGTGAGCTTTCCTATTTGGCAAAGTTTGCATATAGAATCATATGGCTTTGATATTTTTGGAAGATCTTTTACTGCCCCATTGTTTCTAAGTTTGATTAGATGATCAAAATTTAGGTGTCCAAGTCTCCTATGCCATAACTAGCTTTCATCATACTTGCTTAAGTGACATTCTTCTTTTTCTTCTTTCAAAACATAGACATTGTTTTCTGTTCTTATGCCTTTTGCAATCAACTGTATTGAATTCGCAGATTGTATTTTACAATCTTTAGAAGTGAAAACAACTTTACATCCTCTATCACAAACTTGACTGACACTAAGCATATTATGTTTAAGACCATCTAAAAACAACATGTTATCACCATATAATTCCTAGCTGGTGTCCGAGTTTCAGAAATTTTATGATGGATTAAATCGCCGCAAAGATGTGATAAATTTAGAGGACCCATCTATATCTGGCAGTGTTTGGACGAAATAGCAGAGATATGAAGAATAAAACTCAGCAGACCGTCGATCTCAAAAGCGGCCCAGATCAACGGCTGAGATGTGTATTGGAGATACAACTAGAATGGAGATTAAACGGTCAAGGGCAGGCTGGGGAAAACCATCACGGTTTTTTGTGGGATGTGTGCTGCCCTTAGAAGCACATCGGAAAGGAGAGTTGTCTGACCAAAACCACCTTTTTCAACCTCCAATGTCAAAGTTGTTAGGAAAGATGTTGATCGTAGATCTTGAAACGACTCGGATCAATGACCGAGGTGTAATTCGACGATCACAGTAGCACGAGAATTAGCCAATAGGGGGTGAACTAGGGAAAACTGCCCTGGTTTAAATCATGGACATGCGGAATTCTCTGAGACACATCGGGGCTAAGCGTGGTTCATCCAAAACCACTTTTCTCCAAACCCTGATGGTAATAGACGACTATAAAAGGAGGGACCCCGGACATTATTCTATGAGTATTTGAAGCAGTCTAACGTTCAGAGATTTGGCACAAAGCTTCTATCCAAATTTTGAAATTCAGAATTGAACCAGACCAGTTTTCTCGCCGCTTATCAGGTATTCTTCACAATGGTTGCCATTCCTGTTGTTTTATCCGTGAGTGAACCAGATACTCCCTCCAGGGAGGATGCCCTAATTGATAGAGATTCTGAAGTTTTCGACACAGTGACGTTGGTCTCACCCGTTTCTGTGTCTAAAGCGAATTTGCTGAACAACGTTGGATCCCACATATCCTTTCTTGAAGCAGTTCGAGCCTCTTTCGCCCCTTATGTTGTAGAAACAATTTTCCCATTCCCCGAATTTGTGAGCTGGTGTGCAGAGAGATATTCCGAGGGAGAAAGAGTCATCTTAAACAAATTAGGGTCAAAAGTCCTGTGTAAAGTAGATGGTCCCTCGCTCCGACATGCCCTAAATATACCAAACACCTACCCTATAGTGTTAGAACCCTTTGAGGAATAGAGAATGATTATGATTTATAGAGAATGCTTGCCCGAGGTAAAAACCTTATTTCTGCAAACCATAGTCAAACCTGAACATCATTCAGAAAGTCTATCCCTGCTTCCCAATCTAAGCGTCATGATCGTCGAAGTCCAGTGGGCTTGTTCTCTACTAAGTCAAATTCTAGGTCTATACAATGACAAGTTTGTGGTAGAGGTTATGATAGGGATCCTGTTAATTTTCTTCCTATCTGGGCAGTCAGTCCATGTCAGTTTCGATGAATTTATTGTGAAGAATATACATCAACAGCTGGTTAATTTCAGTTTGTTAAGACATTTCAGATACTATTCTCATCTATTGAGAATGTTTCTGGGATCTAACAATACAAAGCTTCCTGAAGCTGCGTTTATTTCGATCGAGTGTAAAAAGATCACCATGCTCATCTTCATCAACAAAATCATGTCCAGAATATACAGTCTCATTTTTGGTTCAGATTTTCCAAGAGTCCTGGAAGAGATGAAGAGTTCGTTGCAGCCGAGTCTAGAGAATATGATGGGAGACTGGATGTTTTTCACTCAGTCCACCGTGATTTGGGTATACGAATGCTAAGAAGGACCTCACCTTTTACCAGTTTTCCTAACTCCCAGGATATTTTCTTTGGAATTTATAAGACAAAGGATCATCTCAGAGACTGAACACTTCCTCAAGGCTCACAAGGCTTCAAATATGAAATTCCCGTTTGTGGTGGGTCCTTTTGTGGTGAAGAGAAAGTCTTGTTTGCATCAAATTCATTATAAACTAAATGAATTTGGGTTCACACAATTGAAAGGAAGAAGATATGATCCACATCAGGTTATATCAAAGAGGATATTGGCGAGCAGACAAGGCCCTTATGAACACGAGCACATTGAAGAACTAGATAAATTGGCCAATCTAGAGACCTGCACAGAAATGGAGGTCATCACGCTGCATGATCAAGCAAAGCAGATAGAGATTACTTCCTAGCAAAGCTCATTACAAAAACCCTCACCCAGGTTAATTATCAAGGCTCCTAAAATGAGCATCTTCAATATGAGAAGTAGTTCAGAAGCCCTAGGGGCTAGCAACCAACAAGACACCCTCAAGAAAATGAGAGCCACATCACCTTCTCCAATTATTGACTTGGAAGATGAAGAACATAAAGAAAATACATGCATGGAGATGGTAGATACTAAGACCCAGAACAAAGAGATCAATCCTGAAAACAAACCACAAAACGAAGGCAACATGAAGGTCTTTAGCAGCAGGAAGCACGTATTTGGCTAGACGCTCGGGACGGTTTATCAATCTAAGGAAGACTTGCTACATCATTATGTCGTGAAAGGGAGTATGGCCAATAGTGAGATAAAGAATCTTTTTCCCAAAGTAGAAGGGACATCTTAGTGCAAATCTCACCTACTCTCAGTCATAGATGTCAAGAAGAAGACATTCAACAGTGCAGTGACTGATAATGATAAGGTATCTGATTTCAAGGTACACTATGAGAACATCAATGCTCCTGTCAAAGTGAAATTCCATAGAAATGTTAGTGATATGTTGTACGTTGATTACCTAAACTTAGCTCTGAATTTTGCAAGGTTGACAACACATGTATTTAAACTGGAGAGACAACTAAAACAATAAAAGGTGTCCAGCAAAGCTTGGATGACGCAGGTAAAAATATTAGAGTCTGAAGGTCCACAGGGGGTGAAAGATTCTCTGGACGAAAAGGATAAAATGATCCAAAGTTTGAAGAAAAGATTGAAGATGTCACCTACAGACCATCCACAGACAACAGAGTTAATTGCTTTGGAGCAGGAAAAGGAAACCTTCAGACAAGAGGCTCTAGACTAAAAGGATAAAGTGTTGCAATTGGAGAAGGAGAAAGAAAGTTGGTCACATATGCAGGTGACAACATCAGATATGGAGATTATCGTACCTGCTAATGCAGAGGTTGGATCAAATGTTGAGGGGTTAGTTCAAACTATGTCCCAGATAAGTTTGAAATAGGTGAGATAAAAAATCTAAAAGAAAATTTAGAAAAGTTGAAACAAGAGGTGAAGGTGAAGGACGAGAAATTAGCTCAACTCCACAGAGAGAACCAAGACCTGCAGGAAAGAGTGAACAAGCTAAAAACCAGATTGAAGGGTAAAATGCTATTGCAGAGAGCCAAACATGTGATATGGGACGTGATTGCTGCAGAGGTTGCTAAATTCAGAAGTTATCTGAACTTTATCAACGACAAAGACAACATGGCTGCTACAGCTCGGAACAAATGCGCTGTTGTAAATGAAGTGCTAGTGAAGAAGCCCTCGGAATGGGCCCAAAATGCCATCGACTTATTAAATGCCATACCAACTACTGATCTTCAGACCATTGGTGTGAAAGACAGGACCGCTTTAATCATTTCATCCAGGAGAATCATTTCCAAACACAACCTACTCAGATCGGTTCATAATAAAGTTGTGCAAATGGACCTTAGCATACAGGAGTTTAAAGACGCCTTGAAAATTTGTTTGCTAAAGGCCTCCCCTCATTTTGTGATGGTAAAGGCTCATTATACAAGTAGGAAGATTATCACACTCTTCTCATGCAATGCAGGATGGACCATTCCAGGCTTGAAGATATGAAAGAAAGTCTGAAAGGCCCTATCTTGGTAGAACATTTAACTACTGATTTCGAAATTCTGAACAAATTCAAAACAGTGAAAGTCAGCGTGCCAATCATGTCCTACGCAACGTGCATCGACCTGTAAATTTTGATTAAAGAAATGATGGACTATGAAATCCCCTCTGATGCTCAATGGAAGGAACTTGTGCGGTTGGGAAAGACAAAATGCCACATCCTTGGAACCAATAGATGATCTCCAAATGTCACCCATCTTACACGATCCAATGGAAGTACAGAGCAGGCCAGATGTAATGAAAGAAGCCAGGTGGTCAGAGAGACTTTACATGATGGTGAAACGTTTCTTTTTTGCTAATGATTGTAAGTCGTTTCGTATACCGAAACTGACATCCAAAACTATTACAGAAGCTTAAACGTTTCAGTTTCAGTTATTTTTTATCAAACTGTATAAGTACTGCAAGGATTGAATTAGTTAATGTTGGCAGAAGTGCAATACCACCTTTTTGGTTGTATCAAACTCTACTTGTAAATTTTCTGAATCTGAATTGAATACAAATATAGAAGGTTTTGAAGTCTCTATGAAAAGATTCTAACGGGTGGTGATATGAGCTTTGTTTCCTTTCATCGTACGTATTTTCTGTAGCCTATCATTTCATTTACATTTTCTTTTGTTTAAATTGGAGAATTTAAACGCCCAGAATTCGTCCTGTGACACTCTTGTCTTAAGCAATTTAAACTATGTGATTGTCTTCTTAACTTATTCAGAATTCATTTCAGCAATGCTCTGATGCAGTTATTTGTCTTCTTTATCTTCTTACACATCTTTTTATTTCAAGAATAACTCAAATTCATTACCTTATTTATCCTTTTTCCTCTAAAGAGTTCTATCAGCCGATGCATTGTTTCCATTCACTTTCAGAATTTTGACTCCATAGCCCATAGTGTTCCCCCCTTCTTTGCCAACAACTTTATTAAAAATCCCCAAAACAAACCAAATATAGCCACCGATTTCCATAGATATATCAAGTGACACGAGAGAGCCCTCCCTGAGTTGAGCAGGTTAGTGTCTCAGCTCTAAAGCTAGTTGAAACAATTACCTCTATCGTTTGTCTATTCAGCCGGAAATTATTTACAGAGTGCTAACATTCTGGCGCCGTTGCCCGGGACGAAATCAAAAAATTTTCTCTAGGAAAATGACTTAAAGATTTAGTTTGATCCCTGAGGGTGACAGTGGACCAAATACCTTATTGGCTGAATATTATTTTTACCCTAGCGACTCCATTACCCAGAGACCAATTGTACTACGTTGTGTAAGATAGAAATCCTGGCTCCTAAGAAAACCCACACTAGGAGAAACCCAGACCCCAAGCCTGCAGTCCCTATCTCTAGCCTTGAAAATCTTGGCCAAAGAAGAAAATAAAGGACAGTAACCCCTGTGTTACATCCAGACCAATATTCGTCCTTACCTAGAGATGGATTGATTAGTATCGAAGACCTTGAGTTTGACCTAAAATTTGAACACTCCTTGTTCAGAACCAAGTTCGAATCTCGTTTAGACGAGACCGTATTTGACGAAAAAAGATTCCAATATTTGATTCTAGCCACTCATGTCAAACTTATAGTGCCTCCTGTCTGAAACCGACAGCCACTCCGACCCCTCATGGCAACTATGGAGGCTAGATTTGCTCCTCTCATATTGCTTGCTATATTGCATGACTTACCCTAGGAGTTGTTATAACCCTAAATTGCACTATCCCTGTTTACCTGGCATCAGGCCAACTCATGCCTCTTCCTAGCCAAATCCATGCTGAGAAAATCCTCAAAAGCCACTTAAAACAAGCAACCCGCGCCCTAACTTCTCACTGGGTGCGGGAATCCACTTGTTGTCCTTATACTGCACGCGGGTATCCGCAGGCTAACCAAAAACAACCCGCGGGTACCTAACAAAGCAAAAAATCAGGAGAGTTTCCGCCAGGACACGAGGCTTTTTGTCAGTTAACTGGAACTATGAGCCATGCATGGCCGAGAGTTCACCAAAAACCCTAGCTCCTCCTAGCCTATAAAAGGAAGGGTGGGGGTACTATTCAAAGGAGAAAAATCATAGCAAAGAAACTCTGCCAAATTGCCAAGCCAGTTTTGTCCCAACCCTATAGCCTTGCCTCAAGCTTTAGGAGAAACTCAAGAACAGCAGTTGGAGGACAAAAAAGAAGAGGAAGAGCCCAGGATCAGGATTGTGGAACGGTGACC
>JASDQU010109394.1:21148-38137 GCA_032191745.1 Picea mariana
ACCATAGCCTTACATGTGTTCTAATGTTGTCGACAAAAGCCTTAAAATCAACCCTTGAATTGAAAAGTGGCGCTAACAACAACACCATTTTTTATTTTCATGGTTAAAACTACAACTTCTTTGAAACCTCTGGATTTGACAATCGGTATTGTTGCAACCAAAACCTTAAAATCGATCTCTAAATTGAAAAGTAATGCTCCTAGTAGCAGCCCCATTTTTTTGGGGGGATAAAATTGCAAGTTTTTTGAAATCATGACTTTAACAAAATAGATAATAAGTTTTAAAATTTTATTATTTTTTCATGAAAAATAAGTAAAATAAGTAGTAAGTTTTAAAATTTTGTTATTTTTTCATAAAAAAAAAATAGATAATAAGTTTAATCGTTTTATTAAAACAATAAAAAAAAATTATAAATAAGAGTTTCAATAATTAATAATAAAAAAAATACTTTGCTAAATTCTCTTTTTTTTACAAAGAATGATACTTTCTATGCCCACATGCTTTAATATATCCATACCATGAACAAAGCTGCTTCTTCACATGATCACCATCATGAAGATGTGCCTTCTTCACATGATCACCTTCCCAAAGAATGATGCTCTACCAAAAATACTTGTAGTTTACTTCTTAAATGCATTGAATATTGTTTAATAATATATGAGTATTTAAGAAATGAAATATGTTGTTGATGCTTGATGATGTATTAAACTAATCACAACTTTGAAACTAATTGGGTTTTGTTATCGATTCAATTTAGTTTACCAATTAGTTGATTCAAACTCATGCTTATTTTTATTTTATTTTTGAAAAAAAAGGGATTTTTCGATGTAAAAATTTATTTTCAAGCATACATAAGGTAAAGCATTGTTAATAACACTAACTATGTCATTATGGGAAATGATGTCTTTTATTCTAATGAAGAGTAAAGTATTATGTTCACATTAAATGAATATTTTGTTACTGTTAAATGTCATTCTAAGTACATTGATCTAATATGATTTATGTTTGTTTTATCATAATAGTTGTACATCTTTATTAATAAGAAAAGGGAGAGCGAGAATCATGATTTATGGAGGAAGAATAATTTTGATTTAGACATTTTTGATATATATATAAAGTAAATGATTAAAGTTTTGGAGGAGGAGGAGGAGACCCCCTTGTTTGTATGACAAATGATCCCCTTTGTGCAACGATTTGACTGCTAAAGTATACAGAGGTATACATACCCTACCCCCCTTTAGATTTGAATCTAGATTTGAACCTGCAATATATTAGGAGGAAAGACATATTCTTAACCATTGAATCCACTCATATATATTCATGTAATACATTTCTCAAAAAAATCCATCGAACACTTTCTCTAATTATGAGAATAATACTTAAAATAAATCAGATTTTATATAAATTTAAAACTTTGTCATGTAACTAACAAGTATAGAACTTGGATGAGAAGAGTTATATATATTAATTCAAAAAAATATCTTAATTATTGAACCATTAGTCCAAGTAATGCTACCAATGAGGAGAACATAAATCACAAGGTGATCGGGTTGAGACCCTAATGTGACTTGCACAACACCCCCAATTAATTATTAATAATTCATAATAGGGACCCATTTTAATTTTTACATATTCATAATAGGGACCCATTTTAATTTTTACATATATATAGTTTTTAACAATTTTTATTTGATTTATTTTATAACTTTCATGAAGTTATCGAACTATTTCAGTGATTTTTCTTTAAAATTTCTTCCTTTCTAATTCAGTTGCATCTTTGTTTTATTTTCACAGAATGCCAAAGTATTAAATGGAAAACATTATGCTTAATTGAAGTCCAAACTTAACTTTGATTTTTAGGATAATGGATCCAGATATTTGGAAAATATTGCTAAGTTCGATTGATGACGTGGCACCTGTGACATGTCGCTCTACTTGGAATTATTTTGTTGAATTGTGTGAACGTGGCAGCTAAGCTGCATTACTAACGTGTCATGGAGTTATTACATCTAAAATCTGCAATAAGTGTTATGGGATACCTGGGTAACCGGATGTCAGATTACTTATGGGATACCTGGCTAAATTTTTGCATATTTTTAGGTTGAGGAAAATAATTCTGAAGACCAGGAGCATAAACAAAGGCAGAGAATACCAAGGAGATTACTCATGTTCGTGGACCAATAAAAGACAGGATACGTTTAACATTCTAGATCAAAGAAACGAAAAATATTTACTAACAATATTATGATCGAGAAAATAATGAAAGGATTTTCTCAATAATTTGTTTTGCTAAATGATCGAGATTGTTGTAACAAAAAATATTTGAGGGATTTGAAAGAATAAACAAAGTTATAAATTAGTATAAAGATTAGCTCTTTCTATAGTGTACGGGTTGGAAAATTTGAAATTAAGTTTGTATATTTTTATTAGTTTGAATATAATTTTGAAGACCTATAGTTTTGAAAATCTCGAATTGGAATTTGTACACTTTTTTCAGGTTAAAGGAAGGATTGAAGACTTGATGGCTTTCAAATATGGAATGAAGATTTGTTATTTTTATCAAGTTTAATAAAGGATTGAAGGATGATATATTTTGCTTGGATCTAATATTAGAGAACTATTTTTGAATATTTAACACAAGTAAAAGCTAATTCATCGTCATTTTGTCTTATTGTGCACTTTTGTCAATTATTTTATTGAGTTCTATTCATTATTATATTTCTTGATGAAATATGATGATTTGGTTGTGAATTTGATGGCAGGAACATGTTATAATATCATGTATATGTAGAATTTCTTCTCATTCATGTTATTTGAATATGTCTGTGTGGTTTATGATGGAGAGTAATGAATTTCTTCTTGTTTTCTAGTATTGAATTACATGTTTGTGATCAATCACTTTATCATTATTGGATTAGGATTAGATATATGATTGCATTTGCATAATTAAATAGGATTGCATTTAGGATTTAAAAAATCTTTCATAAAAGTCCCATTTCAAGGAGCAATCTATTTAGTAACGCCACCGATGGACATCACCACACCAAACGAGTATAGGTGTAATTGGGGTCTTGATTGGGTGATGATCCCCTATTGCAGAAGGAATCTTTCTTCTTGTCAATAGACCCTTAGGGTTACTAACCATTATTGTGGCCAACAATACAAAATCCTATACAACATAGATACAAAATTACATAAGATCAACATATCATTGTCTAGATCCATAAGTAGTCAGGATATCTCATTCATGCGAAATAACACAAAAATGCAACCATTTAGGATTGTATCATCAAAATTTTCATCTCATATGCATGCATAAGTAAAGGAGGAAAGGCTTGGGATCTTGAGAAAAATCCCCATCATCCCTTTGAATAGTCATCCCCAAAATTCCATTAGAAATTTGTATACCCTATTTTAAAATGTTATTTGCTAGCATATATTTGTATGTTTTCCAAAGAAAAAATCATAACTTTATATAAAGGAGAAAAGAGTTACATATTGGATGTGTTATCAGGCACATGAGTATCAAGATAACAAAAAAAATAGCCTATACAAGATTGATAAAAAATTACAAAAGATAGACATATTATTGTCCACATCCAAAAGTAGTGAGGACTTCTCGTCTATACAAAATAATATAGAAATGTGTCCATTTAGGTTTGTATCATTAGAACTATCATCTCATATGAAAGTAGACCTAAAGGAGGAAAGGCTTCGGATCTTGAGGAAAATCCCCATTATCCTTGTGAATAGTCATCCCCAAAATTCCTTCAAAAGTTGTGTACCTTATTTTTAAAGGTTGTCTACTAACATCTTATGCTCCCTGAACATATGAATAAAATAAATATTGGAGAAATTTCCTTTTTTATGTTTGATTTTCTCTAGAATAGAAAGAATAATTTGTGTATGCAAGTCAACTTTACCATTTACCCAATCAATACACAACTTGGAATCTCCATTTCTTGAAGTCTAGAGACACCTCACTCCATTGCAATTTTTAGTAGTGTTGCCAATTGTTTGGTTTCTACCTAGTTGTTGAAACCTCTCCCAATGCCTAAGTTGAAATACAAATAGTGAGAATCTAAAATATATAGAGAACACCCATCTCCACACTTCCCGAGATTTCCTTCTCTAGCACCATCAAAGCAACCCCATGGAGTACCTTTGTTTAGATCAAGAGATCTTGTCTATCTCACATATATTGGTTTTCAAGACTTTTAATATCACCATAAACAAAATTGATTTTATGAAACATCTCAAGGGGAGATTAATATTTACCCTAAAACATTATAGCATTTCTAGTAATCCAAATTCCCTAAGAGGCTACCATAAAAAGAGCTCTATGGTATGTTATAGATGGATCCTTCATCCAAAGCCTGAAACTAATAACCAGTGAAGCCCATTTCTATTTATCATTTTGATATGATAGAGAAACAAATTCTTCCAAACCTCTTCAATGAAATAAAAAATAAAAAAGAGATAATGTATAGGATCTTGAATACTTTTATAGAGGGAGCAAAAGCTAGGACCCTGAAAATATCTTCTTTGAAGCACATCTCAAGTGAGAGTCTTATTTGAAAAAAAAAGCTAAAGGATTTTTTCTTAATTTACAAGAGCATTGATCTTCCAAAATGGTTTCCACCACCAAGTAACTCACGATGTTTCTTTAGGAAATTTCAGTGTAACCTAGCTTAGCTATGTACTGCTTCACCCACCCCCCACACCCAACTAGATTTTTCAACCAAAATAAGGCATTTTCATCCTCAGATAGTATAATAAATTTTATTTGAAAATTCAAAATAAAGTAATCCCATTCCTTAGATAAGGGTCCATCCAAATTTAGATACCTCCCATCCTTCTAGCATCATTTCCAAAGAGAATTAATCCCAAGAATAGTAGCATCCACAAGAGAGATAATGTCTTATTGCCTTAGTGAATTTATTAACTCCTTTCATAGCATGTGTTTCCCTTCCAAGGGTCTAGACCCAATCTAATACTCCTCCCATTTCCTACTTTCCAACAAAGTCAATTTCCCACAATGGGGGATGGAAACACCAAATATTTCCAAATAATAGATAAGTTTGAAGTGGTTTTGAAGGGAATTCTTATCCAATCCTCCAAGGGGAGTGGAGCTATTTATTTGGATTGCATGACTTGTTTCCAGAGTCTATCAAGTATAAGTAATATCTATAGGTTCTTTGTTGTTAGAGGCCTACTAAAAAGGTGAATGTGCTCAAAACCCCATCCACACAGTTACTTAGGACTTGCATGCCTCTACCATTTGATTAGGGAAATTGATTCATTTTTTGTGTTACCCTTCCATAAGTAACTAAACCATTTATTTCTTATATTTTCTAGGATCCCAATTGGAACATAAGATAATGAATACTAATAAACAAGAGTGGCCTCTAATACAAATTTAATAAGGGTAATCCTACCCCATATTGAGAGCCATCTAGAGCACTAACCAATTATTCAACTAATATACTTCATACTCGAAGTGAAATCAACTATTTGAAACAAAACAAGGGCCATTAATTCTTCCTCTAACCTAGGAGAGATACCATGTAAATTAATTGAAGAATTTTAATCACTTATTTCCATTCCTAAAGTTGATCTATAAAGATCCATAGTTCCTTTTCATTCCTTTACTTCTCTTTTAGTGCCATTTCAAAGAAGAACATAATCTACAAATATTGTATTTGTGATTATACAAGATTGATGCAGAATTACATAAGATTAGTGTATTATTGTCCACATAAAGAAGTAGAGAGTGCATATTCTCCATGCAAAATAACATATAGATATATCCATTTAGAATTGTATCACAAAACTACTGTCTCATTCACAAGAAGAACTAAAGGAGGAAAGGCTTGGGATCTTGAGAAAAATCCCCATCATCCCTATGAATAATCATCCCCAAAATTCCCTCAAAAAGTTGTATACCCTATTTTGAAATGTCAACTCCTAACATATTATGCTTCTTGAACATATGGTTAGCATATCATTGTTGACTTCTAGAAGTAGAGAGGACATATTGTCCATACAAAATAGCATAGAAATATAGCCATTTATGATTGTATCATCATAACTATTGTCTCATATGTAAGCAAAATTAAAGGAGGAAAGGCTTGGTATCTTGAGGAAAATCCCCATCATCCCTTTGAATAATCATCCCCAAAATTCCTTAAGAAAGTTGTATATCCTATTTTGGAATGTCATCTACTAACATATTATGCTCCTTGAACATATGACTAAAATATATATTGGATAATTTCCTTTTTTAAGTTTGATTTTCTCCAAATCAAGCAAAAGAATTATTTTATGCAACTCAACCTTGCGATTTACTCAAACAATACACAAATTTGAATCCCCATTTACTTGAAGCCTAGAGACACCTTGCTCCATGCAATCCTTAGAAGGGTTTCCAATGCTCTGAGTTCTTCCCAGTTGTTGGACCCTATCCCAAGGCTTAGTTTCAAAGAGAAATAATGAGAATTTGAAATATATAAAATACCCTCAGCTCCACTCTCCCCAATATTTCCTTTGCTAGAACCATTAAAGAAACCCCATGTAACACATTTGTCTATCACAAGTGAGATCCCTATCTATCTCATAGATCTTGGCTTTAGGATACTTTTATTATCATCATAAAAAAATTTGATTTTATGGAAGCTCTCAAGGGAATAGTAAGACTGTCCCTCAAACATTATAAAATTTCTAGAGATTCAAATGCCCTGAGAGACTACCAAAGGAATATCTCTATGGTTTGCAAGATAGCTCCTCCATCAAAAGCCTAAAACTATCAACCAATGAAGTCTATTCTCATTTACCCTTTCCATCTAACAGAGAAATAATATCCTTCCAGACCTCCTTCATGAAACTACAATTCAAAAATACATGTTGTATAGGATATTCATTACTTTTATAGAGGAATCAAAAATTAGGACCCTACCAAGACCTTCTTTGAAGCACACACCAAGTAAGAGCCTTATTTTCCAAATAAATCCCCTAAAAAATGACTTTATAGGAGCATTCATCTTCTAGATTGGTTTCCACCACCAAGTAAATTGAGATTATTCCCTTTTTGAAACTTTCTATGTAACCCAGTTTAGTTGTGTACTTTCCCCCCAAATTGGATTTTTTTACCAAAATAGGGCATCCCCATCCTTAGAAATCCTAATAAAGTTTATTTGTAAATTCAGAATAAAACAATACCATTCCTTAGATAAGGGGTCATCCAAGTTTATATACCTCCGATCCCTCAAGACTTGTTTCCAAAGAGAATTAAGCCTAGGAGTAGTAGCATCTGCAAGAGAGACAATGTCTTGTTGCCTTAATGAATTTAATAACTACTTTGATAGTCTATTTTTCCCTTCACAACCTACCCAAGGTTCTAGACCCAATTTAACACTCCTCCCATTTCTTACATTCCAACAAATGTAGTTTCCTACAATGGAGAATGCCAATGTTAGATCTTTCCAAATAATAGATGTGTTTGTTGTGAGTCTGAAGGGAAGTCTTATCCAATCCTCCAAGGGGCATGGAGATATGTATTTAGCTTGCATGACTTGCTACAAGAGCCCATTTAGTTTAAGTAATCTACAAGGACTCTTTGTTACTATAGCCCTACCAAAATGGTGAATATGCTTGAAATCCCATCTACCTAACTACTCAGGCTTTGCAAGTCTCTAACATTTGACTAGGGAAATGGATTCATGATCTTTATTACCATTCCATAAGTAACTAAAGAATTTATTTATTATATTTTATATGATCCCAATAGGAACATACAACAATGAATGCTACTAAATTGGAGTGGCCTCTAATACAAATTTAACATGGGTAAGCCTACCCACTATTCTGATCCATCTAAAGCACCAACCAAAAATGTTCTTCTCAATTTTCTCATATATCTAGAGCCAATTGAGAAATCTATATGCATTAGGATTTATAATAAAACTAATATACTTCATACTTTCTTGAAATATGTTATTTGAAATCAAAGATGTGTCATTAATTCTCTCTCTAACCTAGGAGAGGTACAATGAAAAGTAGTTGAATGATTTTAATAATTTATTTCCATTCATGTAGCTGACATAGCTTATTTCTATTCACATGCTTCTCTTTTATTGTCAATTCAAATAAGAACATCATTTGCAAATAATGTATGTGATTGAAATCTCTTTTCTAATGGATATTTCCTTTATCCTCTTAGCTCTCTTTAGAGAGCTTAGCAACCTACTAAGTCCTTCAACAACTAGAAAACATAATAAGGGAGGGAGGGGGAAACTCTACATTATACCTCTTGAAGGTATAAAGAAATTAGAGCTTGAACCATTCACTAAAATGGAGAAGGAGGATGAAGCGATAGAACCTTCAATCTAGTTTACAAAAGGAAAATAGAAGCCAATGTGGATAAGGATTAATCTAAAGTATAACCAATCCACTTTATCAAAATCCTTAGCATGATCTAATTTGGTTACCATTGTTGAGAATTTTGTTAATCTTGATAGAGCACAAGCTCTCTTGACCAATACCACAACATCATGAATTCATCCATTGCATAATAAATCAAACCAATCAAGAAATAAAACATCTAAAATTAGCACACATTTGAGTATACTTGTAGTAACTTTGGATATTATGTTAAATATTCTATTGTATAGATAAATTGGTCTTATGTCGACAAAAGAATCGGGTATGTTCTTCTCAGGGATCTGTGCTAGAAAGGTGGAGTTGAGAGTTCCTAGCACTTTGTATGAGGACCTTAACTTTTCAACCACAACTAGAATATATATTTCCAAGAGATCATAAAACTCTTGAAAAAAGATCAATTGTCCAACTATTGGGCCCAAGGATCTTGTCTTTGTGGACAGAGAAAACAACCTATTTTAAATATGCTTTTTAAACCTTTTCATATAGATTCTCATTGAAACCATTGTCCACGAACCTGGGGAAGTGTTTTTCCACTTTTATGATCTCTCCAATATTTGTCCTTCCAAGTTATTGTATAATTGATAAAATAAAATAACATCTTTAGCAATCATCTCTCTACATGTGGAAGTCACACCCCCATTAGATCTAGGAATGTCCTAGATAGTGTTGTAATTCTTCATACCCTTGGTTTCTTTGTGGATTTTTTTGTATCATGGTTCCCCTCTCCAATCGATATAACCATGCTCTTTTGCATCCATCTTGCTTCTTCCCATGACAATATATTCATTTTCTTACCTTGAAGATCCTTCAACAATAATTTCTCTTCTCTACAAGAAATATTACTAGAGCTATTTAAGAAGAGTGTAGCAATGCCCTCCTCTATCTCAAGAAGCATTATGAACCAAATACTAAAGATAACACAATAAACTAGATTACACATTATGTACAACAAATGTGAGCATGGAACAAAACTCCAAGATAGATAAGAGAGATGAGTTACACTATAGCTACTTAAAGAATAGGAGAACCTTCTACAAATACCCAATACATTCATACATACAAATCACATATTCCTCAACAATGACTACATGCTCTCTATATATACCTATTCACACATTGCACACAATGTCACTTTATTAGGCCAACCATTATTACATATACGTTTACCCATCACATGTACATTTAAGCCCATATATGCCCCTTGTTGGGGTCATTTCATATACATTTAACCCCATATATGCCACCCTTGGGGTCATACCATAATACCCTCCTTCAAAAAGATTTTTCAAATATTTGTAATTAAAGGATTTACATGTGATGAAACTAAGTATTGTAACCAAAGGTTATGAACCAAATGTTGAAGACAACACAATAAACCAAAGTACACACCATGTACAACAAATTTCAGTGTGGAGCACAACTCCAAGATAGATAAGAGAGATGAGTTACACAATAAATCCTTAAAGAATAGGAGAACCTCCTCCAAATACCCCAATACATTCATACATCCAAATCACATATTCCTCAATAATGACTACATGCTCTCTTTATATACCTATTCACACATTGCACATGTGCCCCCTTTATTAGGCCAACAACTATTACATATACATTTACCCATTACATGTACATTTAACACCATGCATTCCCCCTCTTATGGTCATATAATATATAGTTAACCCCATATATGCCCCCCCTTGTGGTCAACTCATATACATTTAACCCCATATATGCCCCCCTTGAGAATTAGATAGAAGATTGAAAGATAAGCCTCTTCGAGGGGGGAACTTCCTTTTACAATAGAACAAATGTGCAAGATGAGATGATTATAAAACTAGGTCTCCTTGGTATATATAGGAGACAAAGGGTACAATTATAGTTAAAGGGTCTAGTCGACAACACTAATATAACAATAGAAATGTAATAACTCAAAATATAGGGATTTATATATGACTTAACATGGGGCTTGTTGATCGAAGAGGATATGTGATCGCTAAAAAATAAACAATCCAAATGATAAAACAAATGGTAACATTGTGTAGATCTCGGAAATATCTTTCCAACAACACGTGATTCACCTCAAATGGACGTTGTATGAGGAAGATATCGCATTTTTAAGTTTCAGAAAAACAGTGAAGAATGACAGACATGAATGCCACATGGAACTGTATGGATTGTTGATGTGGCATATGTACAGTGATGTGACAGGGTGATGTGGCATCCATATAGTGACATGGCATGGTGACATCCGTACAGTGATGTGGAAGGGTGATGTGGCATCCATACAATGATGTGGCAGCCCAGTCAGCAAGATGATGTGGCATTCATATGGTGAGTTGGCAGCAGTGGCCAATGAAAGGCTACCATGTGGCACCTTCTAGAAGGCCAATGAGGACTAGTGAATCCCGCCAAATCTGGTGGATTCCACCAAATCTAGAAAAATCCCACTAAATTTGGTAGATTGTGCCTTATTTAACTAGGCACACAAATTGATGCAGAGGAGGTCTGGCATGGAAATCGATGTAGAGGAGGTCTAGCATGGAAATCGATGTAGTATAAACTGACACAGTCTTGGAGTTTGTGCCAAAGGGGGAGTCCCAAGAGCCTGTTCAGAACCCTATTAAGTTTATACTCAAAAGTCTAAGAATTTAGAGAGAAGTCCAAATTTGACCTCTGTTTCTGAGTTGTAGCAGCTAAACAAAAAAATGTTGTAGGAATCTGGGCACGAAAATCGATGCACAATATGGATATGATAGAGCACAACATTGGAGTTTTTGCCTGAGGGGGAGTCCAGAGGGCTTGTGTAGAAGTATTTCGACTATATACTTAAAAGTTGTAGAATCTCGAGAGGAGTCTGAAGCTAACCTATGTTCTAAGCTTGAGTAGTTGATCAGAAAAAGTGCTTCTAGAACTTGTGTTGCCAAGCCAAGTATAGCAGAGTCTATACTCTAAAGTCTCAAATTTTCTTGTAGAATCCAATGGTGGTTTATGTTTTTGTCACAGAGTTGCAGATCTAAAAGGTGATTTCAGAAGTCAAATTGTAAGCCTTTGTTTGTATTATTTCATCATTTTGAGATTAATGAAGAGAGGTCTCACTATTGAGAGTGGACCCGGAGACGTAGCCAAGATGTTTGCCTTCCGCTGATCAGCTGCTTGATAGTTTGTTGAGCGCCTTTTAGTACGTCCTTGTAGGTTTCTTGGTCTCTTTCGACCTTCTTGGATTTTCGGCCTCGTCCTGGTTTCTTTGGAGAGGCCCAGGTTTCGCTTGCTCCTTCCGATTCGCTGTCGGAAGAGATTTCCTCTTCCTCTTCGCCTTGGGTCGCTCCGATCCTTGGAGGGGATTTGTTTGGAATCTCGTCCTCTATTAGCTCTGGTGTTTTCCTGTTCCCAGGGGATTGGGTGCCTCCTTCAGCTTCTCCTTGGGCTTCCTGGGTCGGATCCCTTGGTTCTCCACTAGGTTCCTGATCCAGGGCATTGAAGCTATTGGTCGTTTCTTTGCCTCCTGGGTTCTTTTCTTTTGCTAGGGGTGGCTTGTCACTTCTGGATCCTTTTGATTTCGACTTCCCCTTCCTAGCCTGCTGCCAACAGTCTCCCCCTTCTTTCTCTGTACTTGGATTTTTTGGGCAGTTCCGTTTGAAGTGTCTGTATTCGTGGCACCCTCTTCATTTGAAGGGGAGTTGCTTGTAATCAAGCTTTTGGAAGTGTTGTCAGTCACCTACCATTAGTTTCACCGCTTCTGGCAGGCCTACCTCCAGATCCACCTCCACACAGATCCGTGCGCAGGAGTATTGGTCTTTTGGATCGGATTTATCTATGTAGTGACCCAAGCCATTGCCAATAGCTTGGAGCGAAGAAGTGTTCCAGCAGTGGATTGGAAGGTTTGGGAGTCTTACCCAGACTGGAACATCTTTTGGAACTTCCGAGGCTGGATCAAAGCTAGGGGTCCATCGATTCAGGTAGAGGCCTTGTGTGCCCATGAAATACGGCCCGTTCCTGAAGATTAGATCTTTATTCTCCTGAGAGATGAATTCAAATATGAAGAAACCCCTCCCAACCGCGTAGCAAGTTACGCTATTTGTTATTAGGGGCCTCCAATTTTGTTGGATCCAGTTGTCTGTTGTACGGGCTGAGGGCCATAGGCCCATGAATTGACCGACTAGGCCTCGATCTGCAAGAGACAGGGTGACCTTCATGGGCTAATCCGGGGGAATAGCGATCTCAGGAACTGCGTCCAGTTTTTTCACGAAGCTCGAGGGTTCCGAAGGGGGAAGTTTCTTGCTGCATGTTGCAACAAGCTTGCGAAAGGAAGAGGTCGAGGAGGGAGGGGGCGGCGGCTCCCCTCCGCCCTGGCCTGGCATGAGTGCGTAAGAGGCGAATCCTGGTCTGAGCGTAGGCACCTCATGAGCAGAGATTTTTGGTTTCAAGCTTGGTTTCTCAACACATATTTTGGCATAAGTTAAAAGTCTCTGGCATATGCAGATGTAATTTGTTATCTTAATAAAATTACTGATTTTTTAACGTCTACTATTCTAACATAAAGCAATGTGTATTCATCATCAAAAGTGGTGGTTAGAGTGATTAGTCTTGCATAAGTCTTGCATAAAACTCTTTACAACATTTCTTTATACCCCAATTTACTTTTTCCATGAATAACAATTATTTCTTTGAAGGACCCTTCTTGTGTTTATGAAATGAAAGAATTTAGAATGGTTCTATTCACAATAGTTTATATTTTCTCAATGTTGTTCAAAGTACTTATTTCTTCCACAGTTGGTGAGATGTGTTTTTCAATTTTTAGTATGGACATTGTCTTGACAAGAGAAGAGTGGTGTGTGTTGACATTTTCCACATTAGTCCTTTTAGTTGTCTTTAAGGTTTATAATTGTAAATGTAGAGGACTATTGGGATCACAATCTCTTATATTGAATTATAGTTGAATACAAGCATGTATGTTAGAGACTCGAGCATCTTGAATCAATATGATATGACCCCAAGGGCCACATATATGGGGTTAAATGTATATGTAAGAAAGGACCCACATGTGCAATAGAAATTCATTTTCACTATAATACTCTACTTTCAATAATGTATTTGTGTTCTCTCTGCAATATTTCATGCTATTTCGTTTCATTCTCAATCCAATTTGGATTAGTGCAGAGGATGCTACACCCTCGATTCAACAAGTTACGATAGAATGATTGTTGACTAAGGTTGTTGGAAGGTGATGTCACCAAAGGAGATCCCATCTGCAAGAAGGAGGAGATGGGGGCTGGGACAAGCATTGACATTGACTTAGGCGGATTCAACCATAAAAAACACTAGAAAATATGAGCATGTCATTGAGGGCTCAATTACCAAGGCTCAAAGGTCAAGGCCATGAGCATGAACTCAAGACGGGAGAGAACCCACCTTAAACAATGGATTGACGAAGCACTAAAGTAGAGGATTATTGAAAAGGGATAGAAAAAATAGTGAAGAGATTTGGAGCCTAAGATTATGAACAAGAATGTCTATAAATACACTTGCTAGAAAAACCATGAAACATACCGAGAAAGCAAAAATATGACAATCCAAATAATTTAAATCAAATCTTATAAAACAAAGTCTTCTACCCCATTTGAAATGAATGCCACGGTGTACTACAAAGAATTCTTCATATTGGTTAAACAAAGACCCTTTTTATGAAATAAAATGCAAGTGAAACTAAAAAAACATTCTAGATGTGACACGACGATCACATTTTTCCACTATGTACATATTTTATCGAAATAGAACAATAATTTTGAACCTTCAAGAGAAAATATAAAGAGATGCACATGTATGATTTTAGTTTTAGAAGAAAGGATTTGAAGCTCCTCAAATACTCAAGACAATCATTAGGCCCAATCTTATAAGACACAAATAGATATCCAACATCTACTAAAAAACCATCTATGCATGTTGCTAACTACTTCAATCTTTGAACAAAATAGAAGTTAACCTCACAAGTGCTTTGATGCCATGTTGGGAATCATGGGTGGATAACTCACAAGGATGAACATCAAATATAGATAATTCCATAGATCAAAGAGCTAGACAGAAATATTTACATGGTAAAATCCTCAAAGAAGGAAGCGATTACAAAGAAACATAAAAGTTGTATTATTGGTTGAGCATTGACAACTAGTGCATCCTCACAACCATAACAATTACTTAAATGATCTTATCCATCTCCTTAAATATGGGGTATGGACCATTCATATTGAAATAATATCGAAACTATCGAAAACATTGCTCATGCACATTAAGAAAAACACCATGTTAAACTATCATAAGAACTTGAGAACATGATGTGTGATGTACCAAATAGAAATTTTCAGAGCATAAATCACATATATTACTCAGATATATCATAGAAAGAAATAAAATTGCATGCACAATGGACAATATGAAGCAAAATAATAAACCTTTATTGATATGGAAGCAATGTTCACTTGCCTCTTAGAGGGGGCAGCCTCCATTAGAGCATAGCTCATATTACAAATTATTTCCAATACACCTTTTACAATGCTTCTACATCTTTATATAGTACTTTCTATCCCCTAAGAACATTTTAGAGAAAGAACTTTCATGTATGTGGAACCTTCTAGTAAGCCCTCTTACAATAATTGTATTCACACTAATACATAGGCCTTATTTACTAATGATGGCCTCCATACATAACAATACATAGTAATCTATCTACTTAGGGGGTTAGGGAAGTTAGGACCCTAACATCATGAGCCAAGATAAGATAATGTAAGTATTAATCTTATGTTAACAATTTGGGTGGACATGTCATACAAACAATGCCCCATATTAGTAGGTAACCATGCAACACACATGACTACAATACATCAGTCTAAGTTAATCCTATAATATGGTTTTAATGTTCATTATTATAACACAAAGCAATGACTCTTCATCATCAAAAGGGATGGTTAGAATGCTTAGTCTTGCATAAAACTCTTTCTTGTTGATTTTCAATCTACAACATTTCTTTATACTCCAATTTGCTTTTTCCATGAATAACAATTATTTCTTTGAAGGACCCTTCTTGTGTTTCTGAAATGGAGGAATTTGGAATGGTTCTATTCACACTAGTTTATATTTTTCCAATGTTGTTCAAAGTACTTATTTCTTCCACGGTTGGTGAGATGTGTTTTTCAAATTTTAGTACAGACATTGTCTTGATGAGAGAAGAGTGGTGTGTGTTGACATTTGCCACATTAGTCTTTTTAGTTGTCTTTAAGGTTTATAACTGTAAATGTAGAGGATTTTTGTTATTGCAATCTCTTCTATTGAATTATAATTGAATACAAGCATGTATGTTAGAGCCTCAAGCATCTTGAATCAATATGATATGACCTCAAGGGTCACATATATGGGGTTAAATGCATATGTAAGAAAGGACCCACGTGTGCAATGAGTGAGAATAAGTGTATATATATAGAGGTCAATGTAGTATTTAATGTTAGGAACATATGAACATGTGATTTTGATTATGGATGTATGGTAGTTATTTGGAGGAGGTTCTCTTATTCTTTAAGGAGTTATAGTGTAACTCATCTCTATTATCTCTCTCGTAGTTGTGATCCATGTTCACATATTGTGTACATTGCGTGCACTCTAGTTTATTATGATATTCTAAGAATTTGGTACATAACACAAAATGGTAGAAGCCCTTCCAAACCCCTTAATGCAAACCATAAAATGCCTCTGAAAAACCTAATATTTTATTCAAATATGAATATCTGCTTATTTGATGTTTTTTGCATACTTTCTACCCAGTAAAATAATGGCTAAGAAATATGCATATATACTAGTGATGGCTAATGGTGTTAAGAGTAACTATGGTTATGAGCATTGTCTTGTATTTTTCCATGGGTTTAGCTACTACAAACTTGTCACAATCCATCTTGCTCACCCATAAATGTTGTGTGTACTTATAGTGAATTTGAACACTGCATTCTCCTGCAAATTAGAAATCACAATCATTCATTGGCACAAAATGTCTCTAAACACCTTGTTTTGGTGCACAAACAAATGTGAAGCCTTGGAATTGTAATAATGGGGCCAAGACTTCAAACTCACCCTACGTATCTCTGACCTTGACCCCATTGTTGTAAATCTTGGTGTTGTTGGTGGGAATGACCCATCCTAAGTTTCTACCAACGTTGTAGGGCATTATGACTGCATGCTTGAAAATGAAGGCAAGGCACACCTCAAAAACTATTAACACCTTTTACAGAAACCATGTATGTGTCCCCATGTTAACCACGCAACTAATGCATGGTTAACGTTTTATGAACACAATATTAGTGGCCAAATAATATTGTTATGTACATAAGATTGTTTTGATCTTTTGAAGAGTATTAAGTATACTTTCATTCATGAAAAGAAAAAATAATATTTGTTAAAGCCATCAAAACTTCAAGGTGGGCATGGTGTGGTGAACAAAAGTAGAATTACAAGTCAAGATGACTAGCACAACAAAATATTATAATATTATAGTGCTTTTCAACTCTCTCT